>RYFJ01003326.1:0-48033 GCA_003991445.1 Oryza meyeriana var. granulata | reverse complement strand
AATTTTTAGCATGAAGGCGTCATGAGCTTTCTGCTTTACCTCATCGAGTCTTGTGGTAGCAACAGCCATAATTTCAACTCAGGCCTCGGGCGGCACACATTGAGCATGTACATGTAGAAACTCATTCTTCCGCCCAATCACCACACTGTGCACGCCTAAGCCCATCTGTGTTACAGGCTATAAAAGGATGGAGAGAGAAAAAGATATCCATCGTCTTCCCAAAGCCAACCAACTCTTCACTTCCACTTCCGCCTATAGCTTTTCGCCTGCCCGCCCGCTAGGGTTAGGAACACCATTTTTGCCCCACCTGACATCGGCACTTTCAATCCTCTTCTTTATTCCAAGCCCGCCGATTTGCTTCCCCCAAATCTCAACACCTCCAGTCATGCCGAGCGACGATCCTCAGTGCCCAGGAGTTCTGGCGATTTCTCGGGATTGCGGCGGAGCTGAGACGGTGGAAGCGAGCTGAAGTAGCCCAGCCAAGAAGGATCCTGAGCATCGGCGAGAACAGTCGAGCCCCAACGCCCGGCCCTCGTGAAACGTAGTTTCGCCTCTTTCCTTTGATCGGGCTTGTGATCTCTCCGTCGTCTATTTCATCCGCCGCATCCTTGATTTCATTACCGGGCTGCGAGTTGTTTTTGGATGCATTCAAATCCCAACTCGAGCCTTCAGATTCCATATCGTTACTCCTTGCGATGCTTTCTGGTGTTGAAGCCCCATTTCATCTCTCGACACTTGTCCATGCCAACCCAGCCTTCCAGCAGTAATATCAGTGTGATTGGGGGCTGGTCTTCAACTAAGATGATGAGAAGAAAAATATATCGATTTCCCTGAAGATCTTCTCTGAGGGCTGCACAAAGGACTGTTTCTGTGGCCGATCTTAGCTCCCTTCTTGCGCCGTTTTACTGTATTGCACACCGGCAATGTTGCCAGCTGATTCTTCGGAGCCAACCTTTGAAGAAACTAGGCAGCAACATATTGCGACAAGATAAATGACCTCAAGAGGGCCGGGCTTGACAGGGCCGGGTAGCTTCGTTCCTACGAGGCGCATCCAGCCGCTGAAGCTGAGAAGCGCTTTCGGCGGGTCACTAGAGTAAACACATCCGACCGTTTGCGTGGCAGCGAGGACACGGACAAGCGCAGTAACCGATACCTGTTCGGCACTCGTCGAAGCGGTCGTTGCCACGAAGATGATAACCGCCGAGTTGCCCATCAGCTCATCCGGCCGCGACCAAGTAACCTTCTACTTCCTTTGTGGATGACGCTGTGGAACGATGATGTTCACACCTGCGTCGATGGTATCTTGTCGACTTGATGATAAGTGGCATGAGAATTGAATGAAGATTCTCGCATTGTCTCGTTCGCGTCGAGAGAGGCCAAGGGTCCCTCTGATGCTCAACCGAACTCCAAGAGAGCGGAAGAAGCCAATATATCGGGCGAGGGGCCATGACAGCGCTGTAGTGAGCAGTTAGCTTGAAGATATAAAGACACGCTCACAACGCCACGCGGGTCAGTCCCAGGCTGAGAGCAGCTGGCTTGGGCTTCACGTTGTACGTACGCGGCAACAGCGCCGCCAAGGCGCCAACGCAGACAGTAGGCCGACTGGGGCGAAGAACCTTAACCAACCTCCAGAGTCTGAGGCCGCTCAGGCCATATGCCTGCCGTCACGACACCGACCGGGGAGCAGCTGCGATTTTGCTAGCGCTTACGCCGGGACGCGGCACCTAGCAGGAAGCTAGTTTCCAAGCAGTCCTACTCCCGCATTCTGTAGTCGTTCGTATGTAAATAAGTCCTATTCTTGCTTCTTGATGCAGGAACGCTGATATCGACCTCAAAAGGTCGACCCATCTGCTCTCTGATGATCTGCCCCCCGAGTCACAGCAGCGAACACACCGCTGAGCGCAGCCAGCCCGTCGCTGAAAACCAGAGGTGCTCGACACGAGGGCACTTCCCCACCACCAGAGAGGTGCTGTTGAACTGAGGCCCCACCCCCGAGGCACACATACGGCGGAAGACGGTCGATCCCCCGAGCCAGCCCCAATGTTGTAGGGAGCGACTGCCGCAGGCCAGACCCCGCGCCAGCAGTTATCCGTCATCCCGCGTCGCCGTTGCCCGCCCCGGGACCCAACATTTGCCTCGGATCGAGTCCCCACGTGATGAGCCCGGACACTTTCGTGACCACTCCCGAGCCACTCATGAAAAGGCTCAGGCTCGATTGAAGTCGTCGCAAGAGAGACCGAACCTGCTTCGTCGCCGCCATCAACGGAGTCCAATAGGTCACGTATGATTCTTAGTGAAGCTCCCAGCAATCTTCTTGTCTTGATGTTTGACTCTGTGTCGTTTGTTCCTTGTCCCTGAGCAGAAGCTCGTCGACCGCAACGAGGCGATACAGAGATCCTGGTCGAGATGGCTCCCCACCCTCGCGGAATTACAACACTCCGGCATTGAATGCCGAATGGAGGCACGTCACCGACGGAGGGAGGCCTGCTGAATACGGCCGATCAGCTCAGGCTTGAGACAGGGGGCCCTAGCCGAGAATCAGAGGTAAATCCTCGAGCATCTCGCGGACTGGACCGTTGGTGTATCATCCAGCTCACACCCGATCTACTGCCCTTGTGTGTCATGAGCTGCGTGATTAGCTCTTGGCTAATCTGTGTGCAGCCTCGAACGGAGAGGAGTCGCAGCTGAAGGAGGCGAAGAAGCCAAGGCGACTTCGAAGGTCAACCCACCCTACAAAGCCAACCAGAGCGTACAGGGAAAGTCCGGTGGAGAGAAGGCAGTCTCGAGCCGCGTAACGAGAAGGCCGAACTGGAGAGAAGACCGCGGTGGGAGGCTGATACGAAAGTAAGTCTCACAACCCGACTGTGATCTCACCAATACATAGTCACCCTGTGTAGACCGACCTAACAAGACTTACTTGCCGCCATCTGTTTTTTTTTGGGCAGACATGAGAGCCCAACGTCCAGCCGAGTACCGGTTCCACACGGAGGATAAGGTCAATCAGGGAGTCACGGAGGCCCCGTCGGGTCCGTTGAAGGCTCCTTACCTTGCTGACCCCGCTCATGACCAGCTGTTAGCAGAATTCCTCAAATTAATGGGGCGTATCGAGACCGCGATGTGCCCTGAAAGTTACTCAGACGAGCGGAGTTCCCCGGCGTTGGCCCAGACCTACAATGACCAAGTCCATCTACCGAGGCGCATTAGCCATCGGGAGGATTTTCCGAGGAGACACGCCCAGCAAGCGCTGGAGCTGACTCTCACAGGCGAAGCGACTGCTAAAGCGATACCCGTGACCTGGTCTGTAACAGCAATACAGTCTTTTTAGTCGTGGATACGCATGCTTTCCAATTAGTCAGAAGTGTAAATATATGTGTCTGCCGCCAAACTTATTATTTCGGTTTTTGTTTTTCATTAAGCGTACCCAGACCATGTAGCATGCACGAGTCTAGTTCGATAGCAACTTATTAAAAAATCGTGGAGGAAGATGCATATACTCGGCGAACGATCAGCGTGGCAAGCTTCATACCGATGGTGAGATAACTGTATGTTATTGACAGAAACATATATGCAGCCCCCGACTCTCTAACTCGAGTGAACAAAGCGGCTTTAGGAAGTCAGGAAAAAACTGTACACATGGAAAAAAGAAAACTCAGGTGTAAAGACGTAGCTGTTCTACTATATCATGAGTGGGTGTTGAGGAACGCCGTCGTTGGTCTTCAGTCGTAGGAGCGCCTGCGCGGACCTCGCTATATTGAACGGCCCTTCCCAGATGGATAGTTTATGCTTCCTTGTAGTTTGTATCTTCCTGTAGAACAAGACCCAGACCAAAACGCGCGCACGGACATTGAGCGGGTAGCAGCAGCCTGAGATACCTTCGACTGGATTGTTGCGGCGTCTCTTTCTTTCTCAGCTGACTAATCATCAGTCGTGTGCTGTTGGAATCTACTTCGGGTAACGCCCGACTCGCGGAGAGTCCGAACTGTATTCGGTCGGCTAGCATTGGCCTCAGTACCGTAGACCGAAGAAACGATGGCCCTGATTGCCGACTAAACCTGTTCGAGAGACCAGAGAACGGATGGTTAGTTCTTGACCCCACGACCCGCATATGTGTAGCGGTCGTATATCCTGCCTTGATGCGCTGTAAGGACCACTGGCCTCTGGCTCGCCTCAACCTGCCCGTTGTCCGCGGGATGAGCCACAGACGATGAGACTTAGAGTGCCGAAGTCGTCGCAGAAATCTTGATAAGGCCTGCCGCAACTGCTGCGATCTTCTGATGATGCTTAGGCGGACCGAAACCGGTTCGTATACTCCAATGAAAGCCTTTCTCGGGCCGCTTGATCTGTTGCGAAGTTACCTCAATCCACTCTGTGAATTATATTCCCACTGCCGAATAAATGGTCGTGAACCCTCCTGGCGCTTCTGAATGGCCCGACCATGATCGAGCCCCCCATCTTCGAATGGCCAAGAATGGGATATCTGAGGTCCTGGCGGAGAAGATTTGTCTTGTCTTGCGAAGAACTGGCAAACCCTCGCACTTGCGACGAATCTTTGACGTCTGTGACTCTGTGGGCCGAAGAATCCTGCCGGAGCTTTCGACAACGTCCTGGATGCAGCCCGTGGTTCCACATATCCCGAGTGACTTGACATGCAGGATCTGCTTGCCTTCTCGTTAGGTGGACATAGCGCATGAGGACACGGATGCGCTTCCTCGTACAGTCTTCTCGACTACATGAAGCTTTTGCTTGACGTTGATTTCGCTTGATGCGATCTTCTGGAGTTCATCGTCAGGAGAAGTTGAGAACAGGACCCCTCCATCTTGACAGATATGGGTGCAAGCACTTCATCTGGTCGGATAGGCTCGCCTCCCGACTTCTTTGGCCGGTTTCTTCTTGACTGATGCGCTCATTAAGTGCTTCGACGAAGTTCCGTCAGGCAACCGCTTCTCGCTGGATCCCATGTTGCCAGCGTCATCGCCGCGTCGTGTATTGACCGCAGGCGTGTGTATTTCCAGCAAACCGTCGAACTGTTTTACCAACTGGCGGACTCCTACATTATGCCGCCATTGTGTCGTCGAACAGGTCCAGTCTTCATGACTTGGTTGACCACGAGTTGAGCTCGCGCACAACCACGACGCTATGCCGGTGATATGCGATGCAGAGCCTTGGAACAAAAGCCCTACTCGGCGACTTGTGGAGCGGGAAGTGGATTGTAGTAGTACTTCACTTTTTCGCCAGTGATGGGGATGCAGTATGAACAGCCAGGCACCGATCCTAAAACCGCGAGTACATTGTCCATTACTCTAAGCTTGATGTTGTTTGGATTGACTTCTGTCCACTCAGCAACGAGTCGCAGAGCTTTAATATTAATAAGCTGTCCTTGCTAAAGTGATGCTCAAACGCCATCACCGGATCCCAATTAGCGATCCGCCGTGGCCTCTGCGATTATGGAAGGACATCCCGAGTGAACGCTTGTGACCACCTCACCTTGATGTGCTTGAAGTATCACCAGCTTTCGACTGTGATGAGTAGGCGACTTAGCAGCGGTGGACCTGCGTTATCTTGTTATTGAGTCGGCAAGTACTTGTCGGCCTTGATCTATCATTGTATTTTTTGAAGATGACCCTGTTTCGATCGCTCACTACCAGCACCGTGCTGACTACCTGTGTTTTGCCACCCAGATAAAGCATTAGTGGTTCCGGGGCAGTGACGCTAGCACGGGGGTGATGTGAGAATTCTTTGAAGTCTCGAAGGCTTATGGCTTCCGGGTCCACTGAAAATAAGTGTCGCCTTTTTGAGAGCTTGAAGAAGGGCATGCCCGTATCACCCAGTCGGGAGATAACCGACTGGTGCGCCATTGCAGCCTGTCAAGCTTCTGGAGTCTTGAGTGGGTCGGAGTCCATGTTCTATCGCGTGACTTTCTCCGAGCGTTAGCCTGAGCCCGGTGCGAGATGATGAAGAACGAGTAACTTCCCAGACGCGCCCGAGAGTGCACTGTCCGCGTTCAACTTCATCTTGAATCTTAAGAAGGCTTTGGAAGGTTCTTCCAATCAAGCAATGATGTCTTTCTGAGATTAACTTGATCACCACAGTCGTCGACGGTGTAGCTTCCACGTGCGCCCGATCTGAGTTGTGCAGAACCCTAAATAGCCTTTGTAGGTATGCCGCCTGGTTTTCAGACCGAACGCATTCTTTATATACAACGTCCAAAACGGCGTAGATGAAAGATGTTTTTAAACATTCTTGGTCCCTCAAGCAATTTGATGAAGCCAATAACAGTCGAGAAACTTGAGTAGCGCACCCCGCCGTGGATTCACCAACCTTTGATCTATCCTGAAGACCAAATGGGCTTGGGCACCTTTGTTGCAGCGGTGTAGTCGACGCACATGCGCCATTTACCTTTTCTTCCGCGACAGACTGGTGGCAACAGCCAGTCGGGTCGTGGAGACTTCCATTGATGAAAAGGCGGCTGCAGGACTTGTGCTTTCTCCGGATAGATCCTTACGTTCATTGAGCGAAGCTGCGCAGCCCGTTGTATTGACGCTTCGCGTCTGCTTTACGTGTAGGGCAGCTTCGATCACTCCCTTGTACGCCCGGCACTGTCGGAACGTTTTCCCACCGAAGATACTTTGTTGCTGGCAGGAAGGTGACGAGCGCATTCTTCCATTCTGGATCGAGTCCCTCCCGACTACAGTCTTGGAGAGTCGAAGTCCAGGCATCTGTCTTCGTGTCACGAGCCCGAAAATTCCCGACTTCGCTGCTTTTTTTCGCCGAATGATTTGATCGACTTCAATGTAGTGCCTTGACCGATGCTTCGGCGCCCGACTGCCGCTTCTTGTGTTTGAGCCAGCTCGCAGCTTCTCCTTTCGCAGGAGGCTGCTTAGCGTCGCTGCGGAGGAGAGGACTCCTGCGGCCCGGGCATCTCTCAGCACCATGTATGTGTAGTGCATGTATCGCCATGAATTTGGCGAGGCCGGTCGTCCGAGTATCGCGTGATAAGCGGTCTCGAAGTCGGCGACCTCGAAGGAGATGTTTTCTGTGCGGAATGTTTGTCCCGCGTGCCGAAGCGTCACCGGCAAGGTTATCTGCCCAAGTGGGGTTGATGACAAGCCGGGGATATTATCCCATGGAAGGGGCGCGGTGCTCGGCCGTAGTTCTGAACGAGGATTCTCATCTCGTCCAAAGTCTTGGCGAACAGGATGTTGAGCGCACTGCCTCCGTCGATGAGGGTTTTCTTCAGCCTAATATTTTTGACATCGGATCTAGGACGATGGGTATCGTCCCGGGTGGGAAACGTGATCTGGGTGATTCCGCGCGGTTGAAGGTGATAGCCATTTCTGACCAGCGCAGGTATTGGGGGGTATCCGTTTGGAGACCGCGTTAATATCCCGCGCTGATAGCTTCTGCTTGCGCTTGGATTCGTACGCGAGTGGCCCCCCGAAGATGTGGTTGAGTCGGCTTGGGGGTCCTGGAAGTCATCAGCCGGACCCGAGTCTGGTTGTCCTTGTCTTGTCAGCGCCAGATGATGAAGCCTGCTCGGAGGCAAACTTCTTGAGCATGTGGCAGTCTTTGGCCGCGTGCCGGCCTTGGGGGTTAAAGGCAAGGCCCGCTCATGACTTTCTGGTAGTCGTTGTTCCGCCTTGTGGGGCCGCGACCGACTGCGCTCCATGTTAGCCACTCGTTGTCTGACTTCCGCTTGCGGCTGCCAGGCTTGTTCTGAGGCGGACTCGTTGTCGGCTTTTTGCCCTGTTGTCTTTGTCGGGGCTCCTTTCTTCAATCGTCGAAGGCCTCTGCGACGGCTTCAGCTGAGTCGGCGTATTTGTTGGCCATGTCGAAGAGAGTCCGGACAGTAGATGGTGGCTTCCGAGTGAACTTCGCGATGAGCGGGCTATCGGCGTCTTTTACTCCCTGCGGAAGCGGCGATGACGACCGTTCCTTTGATGCTTGGGATTTGATTGCGCTTCTCGGAAAAACCTTTTTGATGAATTCCCGTAGAGACTCGTTCTATTTTCTGATGCAGTTGGTAGAGGTCGTGCTCGGAAGCCGGTCTCTCTCGTAGGTCCCCTGGAACGTTAGCGATGAACCGCTCCCTGAGTTTCCCCAGGACAAACCGATTTCGACCGCCTTGGGAGGCCTGTCAGCCATGTCCTCGCCGAGTCGGATAACAGCGACTGGGAGGTAGTTAGCCATGGCTCTGCTTGTCGCCCCAGCAGCTTGAACTGCTTAGACTAAACGGTGAGCCAGGACTCTGGGTTAGGTCTTGCCGTCGTACTTTTCAATTCCGGTAGGCTTAAAGCCGACTGGCCATCGGACGTCCTGTAACTCCCGAGTTAAAGGCTGGAATGCCTTCATTATCGTGAGGACTTGGGCTTCGGTTTTGGCGGTGTAGCCGCTCGTAATGGAGACCGAAGCGCTCGTGTCATCATTCCTCCAGCCGGCGGCGTTCGTCTTCTTCGCGTTCTTCGCGCCGGGCCCTTAGGGTGTGGCGAAGATCGTGTTGTAACCGCAATCGGAGGTTCTTGATTGGGTCAGGCGGTCGTATTGTGACGCCGCCGGTTGTCGTAGTTGGTATTGCCGATTTGTTTGGCGGGATTCTTCATGCTGCCGGGTGGAGCTGCTGCCCGTCGTCGTGCTGATGCAGATGACTCTGAGCCCGCCGCCGGAGAGCCCGTTCGACGGGTTGTATGTGAGTGTTGCCTGACTGTTCTTGCTGCTGGCAGGATCCGGCAGAGCAGTAATCATCGCCTTGATCTTGGCGATGGTTGGTGTGGCCTGATGGTCCGGCCCAAACTGGAGCGTGTCAGCAGAGTTGCGGCGGCCACGACGTTCTGTTGTGGCGTGACGAAACGTCGTGGTCGCCGACTTTGTTTGGAGGATCTGCAGATGCTGGGCGCTCGCCCAGCCTTGTCGAAGCCCGTCATTGCGAGCTTGTCGGCTGGCCTCCTCTTGTTGTTGTAGTCGGGCGCGCCTCCTCTTGCTGCTCCTCTTGCAGTCGGCGCACCTCGGAAGGTGGCGTTGAAGCCATGAAGATCTCGCGGGGGAGGAGGAAGCTGCCAAGGTGGAGTCCGAGTTGGCTGCTCGAACCGCCATCTGACTTAGTGTCGGACTCCGAGTAGTTTATCGGAGTTAGGATGACCCGACCTCCCTAGATCCAATCTGAAAACGGTTCATGGAACGACACGTGTCCAAACTGAATCGCTGGGGATGGTCGAGTCCGCTGCGCGGGTTAGATGCACAGCGTCACCGAAATCCGTACGGGAGATTGACGATCTCTGCCCCCTCTCGGGCTGGCTAACCCGCGCTGGCTCAAGGCCTAGCGCGAGTCGGACGCCGAAGGAGAGAGTTGTCCCGATGTCCGGCGATGTGAGGACTTCGTAGGGATCGTCGAAGGAGATGGCGACGTCCCTAGGGCCGACTGGCGCAACGCCGGCTAGGTCCTCAGCTGGCAAGATCGGATCTGCCTCAGCCAAGGAAAGGTTGCCGAGTTG
Source organism: Oryza meyeriana var. granulata (assembly GCA_003991445.1). NCBI lineage: Eukaryota > Viridiplantae > Streptophyta > Magnoliopsida > Poales > Poaceae > Oryza > Oryza meyeriana. The sequence continues at coordinate 38,548 of RYFJ01003326.1, read as the reverse complement.
ATCGGCGACGAAATCAAGGCTCCCGAAGGTGATGGCGTCTCCGTTGGAGAACTTGTCGCCCTTGACTCCGTTGATGGGATCCATCGAATCTGTTGATGAAGAACTCACCGGTCCCCTACCTGGCGCGCCAACTGTCGATGCTTTGCACCGGCAATAATACTATGGGGGTACTCGGCGACCTGGAATTCGGTGGATTGCAGAGGAACACGAGGGAATTATACTGGTTCAGGCCCTCAATGTGAGGTAATACCCTACGTCCAGTTGAGGTGTTATTCCTCTGAGGTGGATTTGTGATCAATGATCTGGGTTTGCCCTCATGGGGCGCCCTGCCTCCCTTTATATACTAGGGGACAGGGGTACATGGTAAGGATCCCAGTCGGATACGACCAAGGGATTTCCTTATTAGAGATAGAATCCTATCCGACTAAGGCTATGCTTCCTTATCGTATAAGGCACAGCCTGCCGGGTGCTATCTTATCTCTAATTACATGATCTGGCCCATCCTCTATCCGAGTGGCCCATGTGCTTGCAGTGAGGTACCCGGGGCCCATGGCTCCCACAGGTGTCCTTTATCTTCAGGCCTCCAACCACGACACGCGGGGTCATGGCCCCCTCGCCCCCATATAAAACAAGTTTTCTCCCCGCTCTCTTGGGGTCGGGCTGGGCAGCAGGGGGGCTCCTCGGCCTCTTCTTTGATTTGATGGCTGACAACGGGCGGGAGTCCTCATCGAACTCCTCGCACCACTACAGAAGAATCAACAAAATACATCACACTATGCCGAGCAATCATACATACAAGTCCACAGGCATTCATCACAGAAGAAGGATAAAGATTACCTTGGTACGGGGCCAAATGAAGCTATAGGCCTCGATCCGGCGATTATCGTCTTCGGTCGCGATCACCCCTTCGGAGAAGTAACCGAACAGGGTCTCAGTCACCGTGCGCTTGTCGGCCGACTCATTGCATACTCGGTCAGGGTCATTTTTGCCCTTAAAGGCCCAGCCGAATGCGCCCCTCAGCTTCAGCGGCTAGATGCGCCGAGTCAGGAAGCGGCGGGCCACCCAAGGTCCAGTGAGGCCAGCTTTCTTAAGGTCATCTAATTTCCCCAATAATTGGTGCACTTGCCCCATCTCCTCAAAAGTTGGATCTGCCGACCAACTTGGTAAAACTACCGGCGGCAAGCCGGTGAATGGACGCAAGGAGGGAGCCAGTTCAGCGCAATAGAACCACTCCTTGTGCCAGCTTTTCAAGGAAGATTTCAAGGGGAGATCAAGATAGGTTTTCTTCCCATCACTCCTCAACTAGAGACCGGCCCCCCCAATCACATTGATATTATTTTTGGAGGGCTGGGGTTTGATGTGGAACAGATGCCTGAAGAAATTAAAATGGGGTTCCACACCTAAAAAACACTCGCAAAGAGTGACAAATATGGAGATTTGAAGGATCGAGTTGGGATTCAAATTCACCAACTCCAACCCATAAAAGTAAAGGATGCGGAGGAAGAAATTAGAAGAGGGAAGGCACAAACCCCGATCTAAAAAAGAGGCAAAAACTACTGTTTCACCAGATTGGACCGACTCTCCCTTAGCCGGCCGCCAACGGATCACCTCCTTACTAGGCAACTTCAATTGACTTTCCAGCAGCCTCAATTTCACCGAGCCACAATCCGAAGTCGGCCAGGCATTCCCCTGCGCACCCGCAAGATCCGAAGCTTTCGGCATGGTTGGGAGCGGAAAGATTTGGGGGTAAAGCGAATTGGGGGCTTGGAACAGACGAAGCGGACTGAAATCGCCCGAGTTCGAGCAGGGAACAGCAGCAGTAGCTAACCCTAGCCGAGCAAAAGGCGAAATTTGGGAGCGGAGACGGAAGACGAAACGATTGGTTGATTTGGGGAAGATGAAGGAATCTTTTTCTCTCTCCCCGTTATTTATAGAGCTTGTACCGACTAAATGGGCTTGCGCCTACACAGTCGGTGCTAGGCCATCAAGATATGAGTTCCTACAGTAGCATGCTCCATGTGGGCCGCCCGCAGGCTGAGTTGAAATTATAGTGCTGGTGCTACTAACAGGAGCCGATGAGGTAAACAGATATGCTTCATGAGAGCCTTATTGCTAAACACATATGTTTGGGTATCTGTTTTATTCACCAGGTCTCGAGGATATATCCTTCTAAGGATCACAAGCTGGTCTTCATTAAAATTGGGGATGTAGGTATCTTTCTCGAGTACACCGGACCACGCCATGGATTTATTTTCATAAAAGTGGTACTCGGTCTACATGCGTGGCCATCAGTTGCCATGAGCAACATCATTCCAGCCGATATGATGCTGAAGAGTCTAACTTTCGAGTAGTGCACTACTCGGGAGAGACTATAAATCTCTCATTCCCACTGACATGATGCGGAGGAGTCTAACTTCTGGGTGGGATGCCACTCGGGAAAGACTACAAATTCCCTTTCCAGCTAACATGAAGCTGAAGAGTCCCATATACGAGTAGCATCCTACTCAGCAAGACTATAAACACACATTTCGACTGACATGAAGTCGAAGAGTCCTACATACGAGTAGTTCCCTACTCGGCAAGACTATAAAGTTTATTCCGGTTGACATGATACCGAAGAATCTCATATACCAGTGGAAATCTACTCGGGAAAGATTATCAGGTTAAAGATCTTTGACTTTATGTTTAATTGTCTTCACAATTAAGCACAAAGTCGGGGGCTACACCTAATAGGTGCGCCTATTCAGCGCACACTATTCATACATCTACATGAAGCCCTTCATAGCCTCGCTGACAGCTGACATGAAGCAGGACTCGGGAAGAAGATTCACTCAGACAAAGAGTACTCGGAAGCATAGCACTCGGGCAATCTTCACCGTGGAGGATGAGTACTCGGCATCAGCTGTGATTCAACTATGAAGGTCTTAGGGGCTACTGTGGAGGCCATGGGCCCCGGGTACCTCACCACCAACATATGGACCACTCGGATAGAGGATGGGCCGAATCATGTAATTAGAGATAAGTTAGCACCCGGCATGCTTTACCTTGTACGATAAGGAATAGTAGTCTTAGTCGGATAAGTTTCTATCTCTAAGAAGGAAATCCCTTGGTCGTATCCGGCTGGGATCCTTGTCATGTACCCATGTCCCCCAGTATATAAGGGGAGGCAGGGTGCCCCTCAAGGGGCGATGAGATCATTGATCGATAAACATCTCAGAGGAATTACACCACAACTGGACGTAGGGTATTACCTCACATCGAGGGCCTGAACCAGTATAAACTCTCTTTGTGTTCCTCTGCAATCCACCGAGTTTCCCCTTGCCGAGTAGCCCTATAGTTCTATTGCCGGTGTAAAACATCAACAATTTTGCAAGTTGAATCACCCCAAACGGAGTTCGGATGAATTAGTTATGAATTTTAGAAGTTTGAACCCTTTTAAAAGCTTTTAAAAGAATAAAACCGATTTATTGCACCATTACTGAATTAATTTAATTCAGGAAAAGGCTTTATGATGTCATCAGAGAGAGAGAGCTCTCGGCTGATTGGTGGGGCCCACTGGCAGTGAGAGGGAGGGGTTCTGGTCCATGGTGGACCGAGTCCACCGGGGTCCAACGATCCATCCGATGGCTAGGATATTAAGGGATCGGATCGGACAGTCAGAAATGATCCATGATTTTGAGATAGATCGGAGGGCTAGGACTTAATCTAACTTTGATCGGACGGCTGAGGTTTGATCTAACGATCTAAAGCCGAGATCTAACCGGGAAGATCCGACGGCTGAGATTAGATCGGGCAATCGACGGCTCGGATTAGATCCGAGTGGATCCGAGTTGGCACCTACTTGGCAACCATGTCGACGGCCGAGTCAGCACGGTGACAGCGGCGGCACAGGGACCAATGGTCGCCGGCGATCGGCGACACGGCGGCACGCGGCGAGGGCAGGAATAGGTAGAGGAGATCGTGGCGATGCTTACCGAGGGCAGAACGACGAGGATTGATGACAAGAGAGTTCGGCAGTGAGCTCTAACGGCGACTGAAGCGGCGGCAACACACGACCAGGGCTCGGCGGTGGCGGCGTAGCAAGCTCAGGACACGGGGAGGCGGCTAGGGCTAGCTAGGGCTCAACCTCGTGCACGGGATAGCTCCCAGGGGTCTAAGGATTATTTAAGGCAGAGAGGGGCGAAGTCCAGCTCGGGTTCAGTGAGATACATGGCGGAGATGGATTAGGGATTAAGGTCCGAGTCAGAAAGCTTCGGGTCTCCTCAACCGACGATGACAGGGCTCCGGTTTCTTGGGGATAAGGTAGAGGAGGGTCAGGGCTCCATTACCCCTCAACCAATTGGACGAGATCGGGGCCGAGGCGCTCGGATTTGGAGCGGATTCGGTGGCGGCGGCGCTCGGGAGCGGCTCGGCCTTCGTGGCAGGAGGTTGAAGACGACCGACAGGTGCTGCCCACTTGTCAGCGAGGCGCGGGCACAGCGGCGGCCGTAGGTCGTGGGCTGCGCGTGAGGGGAGAGATGTTAAGTGTACAGTAACGGGCCGAAAACGGCCCAGTGCACAGGGAGGGGTTTTTTTTAACTCTTTTTCTTTTATTTTAATGTTGTAAACACTATTTAATTCACCAAAAATACTTTTCTTAATCAAATAAATCCCAAAAAATAGATGATTAAGCAAAGAATTTTATAAAATTATTTTCAAGCCCATTTTGCTATAGATTTTTCTCTGATTTTATTATTTTCACTCATTGAGGCTTTTAATTTAATTTCTAAAATTCATTTTTCACAATTATTTTATATGGGGATAAATTCAGGGTGTTACAGTGGGCCAGCCCACAACCTTGGGCTGCTTCTTGGCGGCCTGCTGGTGGGCCAGGTGGACTAGGTCTCCTTGGTCCAAAGCCCAACCTGCTGGTACAGCAGGCCTTCCTTGCCGTGCATCCGCCACCGGCCTCTATTGTTGGATCTGAGGTGCCGGCCCAACCGAATTGGGATCAAGCCAGGCTTATTGCTTCCCTCAACAGCATGCACATGCAAGGACAGCCCACTGGCGGTTGGGTGATGGACACCAGGGCTACCTCTCACATGGCTTCCTCCGACGGTATATTTTTTTCCTCCCGCGCACCCACCTCTCCCATGACCTTTACCGTTGGTAATGGCTCCTCTATTCTGGTCTCCCGAGTTGGTCATACCACCCTCTCTACCCCTTCCTCTTCCTATGCCATTAATGATGTTCTTATTGTTCCATCTCTTATACATAATCTCCTTTCCGTCCATAAATTTGCTCGTGACAATTACTGTTCCATTGAATTTGACTATTTCTCCATTAAGGATCCGCATTCAGGGACCGTGATTCTTCGCTTCAATAGCTATGGAGACCTCTATACCATCCCGGCCAACGTCACCTCCACCCACCCACACGCCCTCCTCTCGACTATGACATCTCCATCCATGTGGCACTACCACTTGGGACACCTCGGCCCGGATGCTATCCTCCACCTCCAAAAGAGATCCGCTATTCCTAGCACTGTTTCTCATTCTAGTTGTCATGCATGTCGTTTAGGCAAACTTGTCAAGCTCCCTTTTACTCGCTCTCATAGTGTTTCCACTGCACCCTTTCAGCTCTTACCCTGTGATTTATGGACGTCCCCCATTTTGAATAATTCTGGTTTCGTTATGTCAATGTTTTGTATCGGCAATAATAATATGGGGCTACTCATGAAACCTAAACTTGATGGATTGCAAAGGAACACGAAATAATTTATACTGTTCAGGCCCTCGAGATGAGGTAATACCCTACATCCAGTTATGGTGTATTGCCTTTGAGGTTTCTCTGGTAAGATTTGTGCTCTTCTCTTCTCTGCCCTCAGGGGCGCCCTGCCTCTCCTCATATATCGGGGGACAAGGTTACAGAGTAGGAATTCCAGTCAGACTCCGACCAAGGGATTTTCTTCTAGGAATACAATGTGCCCGACTAGAACTATATCCTTTCCTTGTTGTACAAGGTTATGTATGCTGAGTCCTATTGTATCCCTAATTACAAGGCTAGGCTCATTCTCTATCCGAGTGGCCCAAATGATGAGGACATCCCTTCCATGGATACAACTCATCCACAACAAGGACCACTTACTCGAGCTCGTGCTCGTCAACTTAATTACCAGGTGAATTTATTCCTAGGTTCATATATTATTGAGAATAGTCTGCTACCTAATGCAAATGATTTAATTGTGATTAGGAATCTGGGAAAGGATGAAGGAAAGGGACCAAGTCAAGCAAAAATTCGAGTTAGACTCGTTCTGGAATCAGATTCGAACTACTGCAATGGTACCAAGTTCAAACAGATATAACTTCCTCATACGGACTCTGTTTGGGATGTTCTTATACTTCATGGAAAGCTTATAAAGTCTACTTTCCAACGGATCCAACCTCATCTTCAAATTCCATCCGAGCTGGCCGCAATCATCAAAACAATCCATATTGGTTCCTGAGTCCGAGTCAAAAGGGTGTTGCGCCATCCCCACTTGGGCCCATGGGCCTTCTAACCCTAGGGCGTGCACGTGGGATGCCCCCCCTGGTCGTCTCCCTATTTAGGAGCCGCCGCCTCCCTTGCTAGGATTTGGATTTTGTTGAGTTTAGGTTTAGCCATTGTGCAAACTTTTGTTCTTCAATTGTGTCAGACAACCACCTGTCAAGACAACTTCGGAATTCCAACCTTGTTTTCAATATACAACCTATTCTTCATTCATATTCGTAATATCAGATTGCCTACGTCCTATTCTTGCTAGTTCTTCGATTGCTTGTAGGGATTGAACTTCGTGTTCAGGTTGATCACGCCTCCAACGAGGTCAATAACATCTCGGAGTTGGTTCAGCGATTGCTAGCTAAGGTGCAAGCGACGTCATGCGTTTGTAGTCGGATTGCCAGGGTCAAATCCACCAACAAATTAATAGTTATCTGTCTCATTGAAAGATCGGGCACCTCGTTCCCATCACCAAATGTTTCTCATGAGGTACCTAGGGCCCATGGCCTCCACAGCAGCCCCTAAGACCTTCATAGTTGAGTCACAGCTGATGCCGAGTGCTCATCCTCCACGGTGAAGAATTCCCGAGTGTATTGCTCCTGAGTACTCTTTGTCCGAGTGCTTCTTCTTTTGAGTCATGCTTCATGTCAACTGGCAACGAGGCTATGAAGGACTTCATAGAAAAATATAAATAGTGTACACCGAATAGGCACACCTATTAGGTGTAGCCCCCGACTTTTTGCTTAATTATGAAACAATTAAACATAAAGTCAAAGATCTTTAACCTTGTAATCTTTTCCAAGTAGTATACTACATGGTATGTAGACTCTTCAGCATCATGTCAGCTGGTATAATTTTTGATCATGGCAATTGGTGGCTAAGCATGTAAGCCGAGTACCACTTCTTGGATTTTAACCCAATGTGTGGTCAGGTGTACTTGAGAGATACCTGTATCCCCAATTTTAATGAAGACCAGTTGTCAATCCTTATAAGGATGTATCTTCAATACTTGGCAAATAATGCAGATATTTGAATACATGTGTCCAGCAACTAGGCTTTCATGAAGCATACCTGATTATTTAATCGGTTTCTATAAATAGCATATGCACTGTGATTTTAACATAGCCAGCAGCAAGCTCTATAGAGCATGCCATTTAGAAACTCATATCTTGTGGCCCAGTACCGAATCAGCTAGCCCAAGCCCACTTATCAGCACAGGCTCTATAAAAGCGGGGAGAAAGAGAAAAGATTTCCTCATCTTCTCCAATCCGCCAATCGTTTCGTCTTCCAGCTTCCGGGCCAAAATTTCACTCTTTGTCTCGCTAGGGTTTGTTGTAGCTGGTGTCTCCCGCTTGAAACTCACGCAATTCCGCTCTGCCGCATCCATCCCAAGCCTCCAATAGCATTTCCCCCAAATCTTCTCACTCCCAGCAATGCCGAGAGCTTCACTTGAGATCCCGAAGATGTCCGCAGAAGCTTGGCCGGTTTCGGACTGTGGCTTGATGAAGCTGAAGTATTTGGAGAAGCAACTGATGCTGCAGCGACAAGAAGTCATCCATTGGAGCATCACCAAAGGGGAATCTATGCCGGCACCCCGATTTGGTGAGACAGGTTCCTTCACATCTTTCTTCCATCGCGGTCTCACCCTTCCCTCTTTGGATTTCTTTCGCTAACTGTTGTCCTTCTATCAACTAGAGCTGGTAAATTTGAATCCCAACTCCATCCTACAAATCTCCATCTTCGTCACATTGTGTGAATGTTTTATGGGGGTTAAGCCCCATTTCAACCTTTTTCGGTATTTGTTTCACATTAAGCCCTAGCTATCCAAAAACAAAGTCCAAATGATTGGGGGAACCGGTCTCCAACTCAGGAACGAAATGAAAAAGATCTATCTCCATGTTCCTTTGAAAACCTCCCTCAAGGACTGGCATAGAGAATAGTTCTATTGCTCCGATCTCAAACCTTCTCTGCCCCCTTTCACTGGCTCTTCTCCGGTGGTCCTGCCAGCTGGTCTTCTGTGCCAAGCTACGAAGAGATGGGCCAAGTGTACCAACTGATAAAGAAGATTGATCAACTGAAGAGCTCGAGATTAACTGGTCCGTGGGTGGCGAAGTGTTTCTTGAACCACCACACCAGGCTGCTGAAGCTAAGAAGCTACTTCGGCTAGGATTACCAGGGCAAAAATGATCCCAGCCAAGAATACTTGGACTTGACTGATGAGAACAAGGTGACTGACACCTTGCTTGGCTTTCTTGTTAACGGGGTTGTAGAGACAGAAGACGCTGAGCGCACCACTACCGCCTATAGCCAGAAAAGGCCTCGGCCACAGGTAATCTTAAAAAGCTGATTTGGAATTGCTATCCATTGGTGATAAATATCTGTGAACATTTGTCTTGAGTTGTCCTTTAATGTATGATGTATGTTGTTGAAACATTTGCAGGATTGTGGTGAATTTGATGATGATTCCCAAACCCTGTCGGCCACCAAAACGAAGAAGAGGCCAGCCAGCCCTTCTGCTGCACAACCCAGCTCCAAGAGAGCTAGGAGGAGACCCATTGAACATCTAGGCAAGAAAAGAGCAAGCAAGCCAAGCGCAGCACCGGAGAGTCTAAAGATCAAAGACCTCGCCAATTTAGCCCCCAGGCCGCCAAGCCCGAGGCCTTCTTCTCCGAGTCTGAGGCTAGCAACATCGAGCTCAAGGCTAGCACTGCTGAGCTCAGCAACATCGAACCCAGCAACATCGAGGCCAAGGCCAACGCCGCCAAGTACCTCGACGCCCTAGTCGGCTGCGCCAAAAACAGAGCCGACTAGAGGTAAAACGCCACCGCTGACTGTTGCGCCGACTGGCCCGATAGCCAGCAGCTCTCCACCGCTGATATCTTTAGGAGCCCCCTCGTGGAAGTTCAAGACTTCCAAGAGGTAAGCAATCTTCAATCTTCTAAGAATCTTAAATGATGTGATAGTATCTTGATATTTGACTCACTGTGCAGGAAGCGAGTTGACATTGATCCCAAGAGGATTGTGCCAATTGCTCCTATTACCGAGCCGTCCCCAGCCGTGCAAGCACCGACAAGTCCATCTGCCAAGCCAGAGGCTGCCCCAGCTGCAGAAGCTAAAGGAGTCCCGACAGCAGGACCACTAGTGCTGGCTGACCAAGGAGCGAGTGCTGGAGCTGCTACTCTAGCCCCTGAGCAAATCGCTAAAGCCCCAACAGCCACCAAGTCCAGAGCTAGGACCCTATCGCCAGTCATATCGTCGTCGTCTTCTGATGAGGTAGACGTCCCCCGGCTCGAAGCCCCTCCTCGCAACTTCCTGAGAACGTTCCATTGGGTATCTCCTGAGAGAGTTGCGGAGAGCTACGAGCATGATGAGCAAGCCGCGTCAAGGGAGCGTGAAGTTCTTCTTCGTGCTGCAATCACCGCGTCCAGGGGAGTCCAGGTATGTAGCAAATCTTACCATGTTGAGTTCTTGATAGTTCTCCTTAATCTGGTACTCTGTCATTTGACTCTTTTTTACTCTATTTTGCTCTGAGCAGAGGATTGTCGACCGCTCAGAGAAAGTGAACAAGGTTCTGTGGGACCCCAACACAGGACCCTTTGTGTACATGTACTAGCCTAGGATTATGCTAGCACACACAGTCACAAGAATAATATCACAGCCAACATCATGAAGAAAACCAAACTATTTATTAATAAATTGACTGTGACAAGCCTTATGGCTAAAGTTTACATTTATTATGCCACGAAAGGCCTACAGAGAACAAGATAGCAGCAGAAATAAAATAAATGTGTGGAAGCTCCATTTAACATGCCATAGGCAGTCAACTGGGGCACACGGCCTATTCCTCGTCTTTAGCGACAAACTCCTCCGGGAACAACGGAAACCTTTCTTCTGGAATTGGGGGGAATTGCAAGGTGAGTACATGTAATACTCAGCAAGTGCACGGAAATATGCATATACACAGCTGACAAAGAAAGGTTAAGGCTATTTTGCATAACACAGCAATTGCAGTTATAAACAATTTATAAACAGAATTCAAAAACAACATTTTAAATAACAGGTATTACCATCCAACCATCCACACAGGATCCGTCCACACAGGACCACATAGCTAAATTCATTTTCCTGCACACAGCATCAATTCCATCCCTTGTTTTCGTAAACTACCCCTCATTTGAATTCACCGAGCATGTCCATGACCGTGGACGCGGCTATTCGAATAGATTAGTTAAACACTCTGCAGAGGTTGTACAGCTTTACCCACAAGATACATCATCCTCTTAACGGCCATGCGCAAATGTCACACTTCTCCTTGTGTGCGGCCAAGGAATCTGTAACAAGGCTTTTTAGAAACTCCGCCTCAACACTGCCTTTCCCCATGAGACACATTTTCCTCACACAGACAAGAAAGTACCCATGGCTAACCATAAAACCTATCATCTAACCACCTGAGCCGGCAGTGCCAAGACTCGAAATCCTACTGGGCCAGGTCCTTCCTATTAAGACATGTGGTTGTACGTTAGGCTCAAATCATTGACTTATGAAATGAAATCCTTAACTGACCGGTGCAACTTGCCAAAACTACAATAGCACACAGCTTCACATTAGGCTCACACAGAGACCTAACTTGGTAAGGATCACACAGATACCTCACCCTCTTACTAGGTTCACACATAACCACCCATCACCCCAGTCCAAAATATTTTATCCACCCGTTGTTTACTATACGGTGCAACACATGCTACCGGAAAGATAGCACACAGCCACACAGCTCAAATAAAATAGTGATAAGTATATCATTAGTCATTATTATATTTTGCTTGTAAAACGACTTGAGCGGGGCTAAGCAATTACTACTCTACCCTGAATTGACCCCTATATTCAACTCACAAAGGCTATGGTGACAAGATATCACAGGATATTCAATAATCAAAGGCATGAAATGACAACAATTAGGTCATGCTACCCATCGATAATTTATAAATAAAATAATGCATGTTTCATAACAAAAATATTTTATAAATTGGGTCCAATATGTTCAAAGGGTGCACTTGCCTACCTTGCTCTGCGTCTTCTGCGGCGAACTGCTCCTCGGCTCCCGCGTCTATACGTTCGCAACGGAAAACAAATAAATAACAAGAAAATAGCCTAAATAACATCAATTAAAATAACCAACTGAATCAGGAGGTAGAGCTCGATTTTAGAAGAATTTAGGAAAAAGAACAGATTGAATCGGAGTCCGGATGAATGAGATATGAACTCCGGAAGTTTGAGAATAAAAAAGAAAGAATATTTCAGGAATATTCCCTAGATTTTACATTCAGAAATTAAATTGTTTTTTTGAGGAAAAGGAGGGGGACCACTGGTCAGTGAGACGGTGCATGATGGACTCGATCTATGAACCAAAAGAAATGAGAGATGCGGTGGACCTGCTGACGTGGACACCACGTGGTGACATATACCAGATTAGATGATGTGACGATGATGTGGCGATGACAGAGCAAGATCTAAGGCCGATGTGGCGAGATGGTGTAGCAAGATTGGATTAAAAAAACCCTACGGCTGTGATTAAAATTAGGAGATCCACCGATGTTGATCAAAGGAAAAAAAATCCAACCGCGGGACCCACATGTCAAGCCACCAGGGAGAACAGGACTCTGTCCCTGCCGGCTGCTTCGGGCTCAGCCTGGGCGGCGACGCAGGGTGGCGCAGGGGCAGCGGACCGGCGGCGGCGGCGGAGGGCGGCGGCGTCGTCAGCCGGGAACAGGAGGCAGGCGAGGCGAGGACGGCGTCGGCTGGAAACGGAAGGCGGCTCGGCGGCGGCGGTGTCGTCGGTCGGGGACGGCGTCGGCGAGCGGGCGTCGGGGGAACAGAAGGCGGCGAGGTGTCGCAGGGGCGGCGAGCTTGGCTGCGGCGCTGACCGGGGAAGCAGGACGCAGGCTCGGCAACGGAGGGAAGCCGGCGCAGGGGCGGTGCTCACCAGCGGCGTCGGCGGCGTCGGCCGGGGAAGAGCAGGGCGCAGGCGAGGCGCAGGGGCGACGCAGGGCGTCGGGACGGCGTCGGCGGCGGCGGTGGACCGGCATCGGCGGCGCTGGGCCGGGGAGAGCAGGGGCGAGCTCGGCGGCGTTGGTCGGGGAAGCGAAGGCAGGCGAGGGCGAGGAAGGAAAACGGCGCAGGGGTGGCGATGCTTACCGGTGGCGTCGGTGGCTAGGCACGGTGGCGGCGCGTTGGCTCGGCGCGGCTGCGGAGGAAGAAGGCGGCGGCGCTGGCTGGGGAGAAGGGAAAAACGCTGACGGCTGCACCTATATATATACAGGGGCGGCTCGGCGCCGCTAGGGCAGGCGGCGGTTAGGGCGGCGCACTGGATGGGCCAGGCGGCGCGGCGGAGGAGGCGCGGCAGCTCGGGCGGGCCAGGCGGCGCGGTGGCTCGGCGCGGCCAGGCCGCGGCGCGGCGCGGGTGGAGGCAGCGCGGTGCGGGAGCAGGCTGGGCTCGGCCGGGCCGGGGCGCAGGTGGAGGCGGAGCGGCGCATGGGAGCAGGCTGGGCCGGGGCTCGGCGCGGCGCAGGCCGGTGGCGGCTGGGCCGGCCACGGCACAGGAGGGAGGAGGCCTTCGGCCCCTGGCCGGAGGAGGAAGAAGATGGAGCAGAAAAGAAAAAGAAAGGAAGGCAGGGGCCTGAGTGGAAAAGAGAAAGGAAGGGAAAGGAAAGGAAAAAGAAAAGGAAAAGGGCAGGGGTTTTCCAGAAAATTGCCAAATTCGGACCCTAGAATTTGTTGGAATTATTGGGAGGATTAGGGAATGAACTTGGACCTCCGGGAAACTAGGAATTGTACGGATGCGAAAATTAGAGTCTAGAGTCAGGGGAAAAATAAATTGGAAACGAGCTCCACTTCCAAAATCCAAATAAACCGATTAAGAAAAACGGAAACAAATCACACTGTAATTAATTATTTAATCATATTAAATTCTTTTTATTACGAAATTTTTCATTAAGCTGTTTGAGGCGAATAAACTGGAGGTGGATTTTCGCAATTGGCCAAAAAGAACGAAAAACAAATGAAAAAAAATCCGGACGTGATAGGTTCTGACCCAGCTCGCCCTCCATCTCCAACGACTGGGCCAGCTCCAGGCCGCCAAGGACAACCTGGAACGGACTAGCCAGGAGAAGGAAACTTGGCTAAGGGGAGCAGTAGATCAGCTCAGGGACGAAAAGTGGGCCCTAGCTGAGAAGATCAGAAGTAAGTCTTCTGTGTTATCCTCCCGAGTAAATCCCGAGTATATCTCTCTAGCTTTGTTGATTCCCGACAGCCTTGTTGAGTTCTGACTGCAATCTCGAGTTCTTGACTATTCTGATTTGCAGCCCTCGAAGTCGAATTGAAAACCCAAGTAGAGGAGAGGAAACAACAAGAAATTAAGCTGAAGGAAGTTGAGAAGGCCAAAGCCGAACTGGAGAAGGCCAAAGCCACGGTGGAGGCCGACTATGCGAGTAAGCCTCCTCCCTGACAATAACCTTATCCCATCGTCTTGTTGCTCCGACTGCATTTTTTGGCTAACAAATATATTTGTTAATGAATCTGAACAGCTTCAAAAACCAATGCCCAGACCCAATTCAACACCTTTGCAAAGGAGATCAAGGTTGTCAAGGAATCACGGGAAATTCTTATTGAATTCATAAAAGGGCTCCTTGACATTATGGAGCCTCACCATGCTGGGACCAGCTCCAGTACAGTCTCCCAGGTGCAGGCACGCCTTAGCGAAGCCCCAAGCATCTTGAAAAGTACTCGGATGAGCGTGTCGCTGTCGGTGTTGCCCAAACCCTTGCTATGACCAAATTGATCTACCCTATGGTAGATATCGAGGCCATTGGTGAGGGTTTTGCCAAAGAGACAACACCCGAAGAGGCACTGGAGTTGATCACCCAGGCGAGGCCAACTACAGAGGCAATCGCAAAAGACCTGGGTTTGTAGAAACAAAGCAATTATGCAGTTGGTGTATATATAACTTTGGTGAAAGCATGTATATATCTTGTAAAATGCTTCCGAGTACTTGCTTATTCTTAGTGGTCATTAGCTTCACCTGACTGTGTAGCCTGCGCCAAGTAGATCGATAGGAACTTAAGAAAAAAAGTTCACTTCTAAAAGCTATACTCGGGCAAACTTAGCATAATCATTGTAAAACTTCATAACTGAAATAAAACAAGCTCGCATTTTATTAACAAGGCACATAATACATGCAGCCCCCGACTCACTATTCGGTTGAAACAAGCGATGTAGTAAATCAGAGAAAAAACTTTGTACATATATATAGGAAATATAAAACTCAGGTATAGAAAGGACGTAGCTGTTCTAAATTCCATGAGTTGCTGACGAGGGCACCGTCTTCAGTCTTTAGTCGGTAGGCGCCTGGACGTGTCACCTCAGCGATAATGAACGACCTTCCTACAAAGGGGATAGTTTATGCCTGTCTTTGGTGGTTTGTATTTTTCTCAAGACGAGATCTCCCACCAAAAAGGCGTGGCCACGGACATTTCGACTATGATAACGACATAGGCCTTGAAGATACCTTACCGACTGGATAGTTGCGATATCCCTCGCTTCCTCCAACTGATCAAGTTCGACCAATTGGGTTTTGTTTGATTTGTCTTCTGAGTGGGCCCGAACTAGCGGAGAGCCAAACTCCAACTCGGTTGGTAACACAGCCTCAGCACCATAGACTAGGAAGAAAGGGGATTGCCCTGTTGCCCGACTAATTGTGGTTCTTAGAGACCAGAGAACGGATGAGAGTTCTTGTACCCACCGCCTTGCATATGGTTGTAATCAGTCGAACACCCTAGCCTTCATACCTTGTAAGACCATGCCATTAGCACGCTCGACCTACCCATTACTTTGTGGGTGTGCCACAGAAGCATAACAGATCTTGATACCAAGATTATCACAAAAATCTTGAAATACGCATGATGAACTGAGTACCGTTGTCCGTTATGATGTGTTTAGGAACCCCAAATCGGTATAAAATACTCATGATGAAGTCCTTTGCTCGTGCCGCTGTTATGGTAGCAATGGGTTTTGTCTCAATCTACTTCATGAATTTATCCACTGCGACAAACAAGTGTGTGAACCCTCCTAGTACTTTTTTGAGCGGCCCGACCATGTCGAGTCCCCAAACTGCAAAGGGCTAAGAGAGTCGAATTGTTTGAAGTTCTTGAGCTGGAATATGTGTTGTTCTTGCATAGAATTGGCATCCCTTGCATGTGCGAACTATATCTTTAGTGTCTGTTACTGCAATCGGCCAGAAAAAACCCTGCATGTAAGCCTTTTCGACTAATGTCCTAGATGCGGCATGGTTGCCACAGATACCCAAGTGGATCGATTGCAGAATCTACTTTCCCTCTTCGGGTGTGACACAGCGCATGAGGACCTCAGATGTGCTTCTGCGGTATAAGTCTTCTCTGACTACAATGAAGCATTTGCTTCGACGCTTGATCCGTTCGGCTTCGCTGCGTTCTTTTGGTAGTTCGTCATCTAAGAGGAATTTGAAAACTGGAGTCCGCCAATCTTGAGAGATGATTAGTATTTCATTTGTTGCCAGGGTAGGTTCAGCCCCCTACTGTTCAAGCACTGGTTTCTTTTTGACTGATGGCTCTAGTAGTTGTTCAACAAAAATCCCAGTCGGGACCACTTCTTGTTTGGATCCCATGTTGGCCAATTTGTCTGCAGCATCGTTGTATTGTCGTAATACATAAGTTATCTCTAGCCCATCAAACTTGTTTTCCAGCTTTCTGACCTCCTAACAATATGCCGCCATAATGTCGTCGAGACATGTCCAGTCTTTCATGACTTGGCTGACCACGAGTTGAGAATCCCCGTGCACAACCAGTCGACGGATGCTGAGTGATATGGCGATGCGGAGCCCGTGGATAAGTGCCTCGTACTCGGCAACATTGTGGGAAGCCGAAAAGTGAATCTAGAGGACGTACTTGAGTTTTTCGCCGGTGGGTGACGTCAACACAACGCCAGCCCCCACGCCGCCGATATGTAGAGAACCATCAAAGTACATCGTCCAGTATTCTAGCTTGTCCATGTTTGTAGTCGTCTGAACTTCTGTCCACTCGGCCACAAAGTCGGCTAGAGCTTGAGATTTGATTACTGTCCGTAGTTGAAAAAGATGTCAAACGCCATTAACTCGAGCGCTCATTTAGGGATTCTGCCAGTGGCCTCGCGATTGTGTAGGACATCCCCAAGTGGATGTGATGTGACAACGGTGACTTGATGCGACTGAAAATAGTGCACCAACTTCCAGACAGTAATGAGTAGGCTATATAACAGCTTCTGGACTTGAGGATACCTCATCTTGGAGTCGGCTAGGACCTCGCCGACGAAGTAGACTAGCCATTGAATTTTTTGTATATGGCCCGACTCTGATCTCTCGACTACCAGCACCGTGCTGACTACCTGAGTGGTTGCCGCCAAGTATAACATTAGTGGTTCTTTGGGCATAGGTGACGCCAACATTGGTGGTGATGCGAGAAATTTTTTAAAATCTTCGATGGCTTGCTGGGCTTTGGGTGTGCATTGAAAATTGTCCATTTTCTTCAGTAGTTTAAAAAAGGGCATGCCCGTTCACCAAGTCGAGAGATGAATCGGCTGAGTGCCGCCATGCACCCTATCAGCTTTTGGACGTCCTTCTAGCTAGTTGGGGGTGCCATGTTCATGATAGCGTTAATTTTTTCTAGATTGGCCTCGATACCTTGATGCGATACGATGAAGCCAAGTACCTTTCCGGACGGTACACGAAAAGTGTACTCTTCCAGATTCAACTTCATCTTGAATCTCTGAATGCTTTGAAAAGTTTCTTCCAAGTCAGTGATGAGGTCTTATTTGGACTTTGTCTTGATCACCACGTCATCGACATATGCCTCCACATAGCGCCTGAGTTGAGTGTGTAAACACTGCTGAATTGCTCGTTGGTACGTTGCTCTAGCGTTTTTCAACCCGAACGGTATAGTGATATAGCAGTATGCTCCAAACGGCATGATGAAAGAAGTCTTTAGGCAGTCCTCCTCCTTCAAGATGATTTGGTGATATCCCGAGTAACAGTCGAGAACGCTAAGAAGTTCACACCCCGCAGTTGAATCCACCACCTGATCTATTCTGGGTAGACCAAATGGATATTTGGGGCATGCCTTGTTTAGGTCGGTGTAGTCGATGCACATGCGCCATTTACCGTTCTTCTTCCGGACTAGGACTGGGTTTGCCAGCCAATCCGGGTGGTAGACCTCTTTGATGAACCCGGCTACAAGGAGCTCGGTTATCTCCTCCCGAATAACATCTTTGCGGTCTTGTGCGAAGCGCCGTAGCCGTTGTTTAACTGGCTTGGCATCTGGCCTAATGTTGAGGGAATGCTCGATCACCTCCCTTGGTACACCAAGCATGTTGAAAGGTTTCCAAGCAAATATATCCCTATTCGTCTGGAGGAAGGTGAAGAGCACATCTTCCTATTTGGGGTCGAGTCCGGTCCCGACTAGAGCAGTTTTGGAGGGGTTGGAAGAGTCCAAGGGGATCTTCTTGGTTTCAGAATCTGTTGAAATTCCCGACTTGGTTGCTTTTCAGCCGAAACCTGATCGTCCTCACAAGGAGTTGTAGCAGATAGCCGAATGCTGTTGCGCCCAACTGCCGCTTCTTGAGATTGAGCCAGCTCACAGCTCTCCTTGTCGCAGGTGAAAGCTTGCTTGACATCGCTGTGAAGGGAAAGAACTCTGGCTGGCCCTGGCATCTTGAGCATCATGTAGGTATAATGTGGCATTGCCATGAACTTGGCTAGCACCGGCTATCCGAGTATAGTGTGATATGCGGTCTCGAAGTCGGCAACCTCGAAGCAGATATTTTTGGTGCGGAAATTATTCCGTGTGCCAAAAGTAACTGGCAGAGTTATCTATCCGAGTGGAGTAGAAGACAGGCCAGAGATTATCCTGTGGAAGGGTGCTGTACTCGGTCGTAGCTCTGAACGAGGGATTTTTATCTCGTCTAGCGTCTTGGCGAACAGAATGTTTAGAGCACTGCCTCCATCAATGAGAACCTTCTTCAATTTGATGCTTCTGATGACTGGGTCTAGGACAAGTGGATAGCGTCCTGGATGAGTAACCTGATCGGGATGATCTGCGCGATCAAACATGATTGGCATTTCTGACCAGCGCAAGTATTGGGGCATCTCCTGCAGAGACCGAGTTGATTTCGTGTGCTGTAAGCTTCTGCTTCCTCTTGGACTCATATGCAGACGACCCTCCAAAGATGTGGTTGAGCTCAGCTTGGGGATCTTGGTAATCGCCAGCTATGCCCGAATATGGCTTGTCTTTATCGGTGCCAGATGTTGAAGCCTGCTCAGAAGCAAACTTCTTAAGCATAAAGCAGTCCTTAGCCGCGTGCTTGCCCTTTGGATGAAAGGGGCATGGCCTGTTCATCACTTTTTGGTATTCGTTATTCCTCGAGGGTCGTGGCCGAGTACGCTCCACAGTAGCGACCACGTTATCCGACTTTCGCTTGCGGTTGTGGGATTTGTTTTGTGTTGGCCCATCATTATCTTTCTTGTCCTTCTATTGGGGCTCTTTTTTGTCGTCGAAAGCCTGAGCGACCGTGTCGGCCAAGTCGGCGTACTTGTTCACCATATCAAAAAGAGCCTTGACAGAAGCGGGAGGTTTCCGAGTGAATTGGCAATGAATGGGGCATCTTTGACTCCCTTGCGGAAGGCGGTGATGACGACCTCGTCCTTGATCATTGGGATTGAATTCCGCTTCTCGAAAAACCTCTTGATGAACTCGCACAGAGACTTATTCTTCCTTTGGTGCAACTAATAGAGATCGTGCTCAGAAGATGGCCTCTCGTAAGTTCCCTGGAAATTGGCGATAAAGCATTCCCGGAGTTCCCCCCAGGAGCCAATTGACCTCTTTGGGAGTCCTGTTAGCCATGTCCTCGCCGAGTCGACTAGAGCGACTGGGAGGTAGTTAGCCATGGCTTTGTGATCTCCTCCAGCTGCTCAGATCGCCAGAGTGTAGACTGTGAGCTAGGACTCGGGATTGGTCTTCCCATCGTACTTCTCGATTTCAGTCGGCTTAAAACCTGATGGTCAGTCAACCTGTTGCAGCTCCTGGGTGAAGGCCGGTACTCCTTCATCTACATGAGGACTCCGACTCCAACTACGGTGGTGAAACTGCTCGTGGTGGAGGCCGAAGCGCTCATTCTCGTTGTCGGAGGATGAAACCTCGACGGCGGGAAGTCAGGGGACCCCCCTTTGAGATTCGGCCAGGGGAGTAGTTCTCAGGCGAAGCCGGCGTCTGGGTGCAGAAGAAAGATACGCGGAGAAGACGTTGAACAGCACGCACAAGGAGACACGGGGATTTATACAGGTTCGGGCCGCTGGAGCGTAACACCCTACTCCTGTGTGTATGCTATGAGGTGGATGAATGTGGTATGGTGGTTACAAAGAGAACTCCGGGAGCTCGGAGGTGCTTAGGCCGCTCTAGCAGCGGCCGGACTTAAGGAAGAAGGAGATCTCTGTGTTGTCTAAGACTGGAGCCTTGCTGCCTGCGTTCGTCTACGGCATGGATCCTCCTTTATAGGCCGAGGGAGTCCACAGTGCCGGTATGCGGAAGGAGATATTTTCCGGTGAGGTCTCCTGTGCACCCCTCCGCCTGCGACGCCCATGCCGGAGTTGGAGGAACGTCCCGTCGCTCACCTCCCCGCCTGCTGTGCCCACGCCGGAGCTGGTATGCTGGCGGCGTGAGGGGTTAGAGTCGTGGGGATGTGATGGAGCGGGGAGACGTGATGGCGCACCGCCTCCAAGTCAAGGGCCTCTGACTCTTCTTGACTTTAGCTCGCACACTCTTCCCTCAGAAGTCAAAATGGTTTCTGACAGTGTCGGGTGTCCACGGGGGGCCATTGGGAGACGCCCAACGTGGCCAGAGTAGTTGTTCCAGAGCCGCCGGGACCGACATGTGGGCCCCGGGCAGGCAGTGAATAGTGCCCGGAGGCAAAGGCTCGGGCCCGAGGCCAAAGAGACCGGGGCCGAGCTGATATATATGATGCCCCGGGGGCGTGCCCGGGCCGTCGGCGGTCGCGCCCCAGGCACGAGCCCGGGCCGTCGGCGGCCGAAGGCGGTTGCGCCCCGGGCATGAGCCCGGGGCCGGTTGGAAGGGTGCCCCTCGGGATCTGCCGTGGCCGAAGACCCACGCGTCCCCAGGGCATGTGGGACCCCCTGTCCTACTTCGCCGACAGTGGCCCCTGGCCCTGTTGCTCGGCCGGGGTCTGCCCCGGCCAGGAACAGGGCCACGTCTTGAAGAAAGGAGGGGACGCTGGGTCCGCCTGGTTCGTCATGTACTGACGTAGCTTGACGATTTGTTGATTTAGATGCGATACGTACCCGGCACCCGGGCTGAAAACATGGATCGAAGTGTTGAGGAAGGCGGCGGCGGCGGTCGCGATGGGCGCTGCGGCAGCTCGCCGCCGTACTGTCGCCACCGAATCCGCCGCCAACGAGTTCTCCCGCGCCTGACCCGGGAGGGAAGCATGGGAGAAGGAAACGCTCTCCGGGGAAAATGCATACGGGCCCAAGAGGCCGGCTCGCGTCCCGGGTGTGAGTTCGCCGTGCGAGGAAAGTCGCGGTAGTTTCGCGAGGAAGTCGCGGTAGTTCGCGAGGAAAACGCGGGAGGCCGTGGTCGAGTCCGCTGCCCCGGAGGCAGGGTTCTTCGACCGTGGCGACCGTCTTGTAGAGTTGATGCTTGACGAAGAGGTTGAGAAGACGCCGGTTTCCTTCTGACGCATGCGTGGACGCCTTCGGGGCCCGGGGCCCTCCATGCCCCCGGGCGCCCTTCTTCTGTCGTCTCCGGGTCTCGCTCGTGCTTGCGCTCTGGTTTTGCCTGTTTTGTACAAGGGAGACATTTGTATATGTATACGATTATGTTTATATTTTCGTACCTTGGTTTATTGTGGTTGTTCGGAGGTTGCTGGTGTTCGGGGCCTCGTGTCTGGAACGCCAAACATCGGGCGTCGTCCGTAGCGAGATCCAGCAGCTGTGAACAGCCGTCGGGCCTATGGCCCCTGTCCGGGCCCTGTAGTGGCCGCTTGCCCCGGGAGATCGGGCCCCGGGGGCGCGAACGCGACCGTTGAAACGCCTCAAGGAGTTCGGTTCCCGGGGCGCGCATGATGTCCAGAGGTGAGCTTGGCGGGCGATGAAGCCCGTAGGTCCGGCCCCTTCCTTCTTCTGGTTCCGGGGGCCCTCCGCGCCCTCGGGCGCTGTTGGTCCGGAGAGCGTAGCGAGGCCACGAGGACACTCTTGGCTCGCCGGGAGCCCCTCGGGAATTGATCCCGCCCGGGCCCGGGGTCGCTAGGCAACGAAGGCCCGGCGCCTCGGTCGGGCACCGCCATCCTCTCCGGAGCTAGGCTGATATACAGGGAAAAATACAAGTTGAGGAATATGTGAAGCTGGATAAGGTAACGTATCTGGATATTTGCGAAGGGCGGCATGGCTTCGCGAGCACCATCCCGGACTGGGAGTGTTGTTCTCGCTCGGGAGCCCGAGCATCGGCCGATCCGCCGTGAAACGCCTTAGCGCCCGCGCCTCTTTTCCGGGGCCTGGGTAGGCGCCTGCCCCGAGAGCCCGGCCCACAAGGGCCCGCGAGCACCTGGGCGCGGGGCTGCGCGAGTGGTCGAGTCTGGTGGCTCGGTCCCTTCTGTGTTCCGGGTCCGGGGGTCCTTCGTGCCCCCGGTCCCGTTCGCCTAGGAGCACAGTGATGTCGCGACGACAGGCTCTACATGATGAATCGTGAGAGCACTTGGCTCGCTCCCTTGTCCACTCCATGCTGCGAGCCGTTGCGTCTACCACCTCCTAGGGGCCTCTTCGCGGTCGCGACTGAGCGGAGGAAAGGATTGCGCATAAGGAATCTGCCCCCTAGCAGCGGAAAAAAACCGAGCCCGAAGCCAACCAGTGCGGGACACCGCAAGCCGGGGCTTAGACGATGTCCGGGGTTTAGCAGATGGGATACGGTAGCTCGCTGGTAGGGAACAGATGCTTAGGCGCAACACCCAGCCACCGCATGGGCGCGACCCGATTATGCCCCCGGGGGAAGATCATCACGATCGCGACATAGAGAAAGGATAAGGGCACGAGCCCGGAAACGATAATAAAAATATTACTCTGGAAGGCGAGTACACATGGGGCCTGCCCAGTGCTGAGGTTTAGAGGCACTTACAGGATGTGTTTTCTGATAATATTTGTGAAGATGCTCCCAGGCTTACCGAGCCCGGTTGGGAAGTTCCGATCACCAGGGAGGGGCCTTCCCACGGGGGGAAGATTTCATTCCGGCCCGTAAGAAGATACGGCGGAGATTCGAACCCCAACCCTGAAGTGATCGGGCCCAAACCTGACGCCAAAGATAGCACTTGAGGCCTTGCTGGTAACGAGCGACGCGGAGCGGAGCGCGCCACCTTTGTTCCTCGAGGAAGTCGAGGTTGTTGAGCTGCGTATTGTCGTGGTTGATGTTCGTCGGTGTAGCGCTGTACTTGAGAGCCGAACGAGAGGTCTGGCGACAGAACGGCTTCGGCCCGGTACACCATGAAGAAACGAGGTCTCCCTGGGCGCCGAGCTTGGGGTGGTATGAACCGTCCCCCAGGACCGCCGGGGAAAGGTCTACTCTACACATAGTGAACTGTGAGAGCGCCTGGTTCGTTCCCTTGTCCATCCCATGCTGTGAACGCAACACATGGAAAACGACGAAAGGAACGAGACCGGGGAGGATATTAAAAACATTGCTTATGTAAAGTGTATATACATGGGGCCCAGGCTAGCGCTGAGTTTCCGGAGAAGTCCAGCGCTGGCCCGGGTTTACCCAACTTACAGGGCGTTTATATAGACGGATTTGTGGAGATATTTGTTGTGCCTGGGGATGGAGCTCGGACTCGCTTCCCTCGCAAGCCCGAGTCCGGCATGTGCTCGGGACCCGGGGGCCCCGGCTAGCGCTGAGGATACGTGTCCGGGACCCGGGGGCCCCGGACTGAAATACGGTTTTGATATAAGCCGGGTTCCGGGGGCCCGGGCTTGAATATGGGATGTGAGACGACCTTCCGGACGCATTCTCGCCGGGGCGGTGCTGTCCGGGCTTCGCGCCCTATTCCGGGTGTCGCGTTCCTAGGCCTGCACTCGCCTTGGCGATGCCGCCCTGGTTCGGCTCCTCGGTGTCGGACCCGGGGCACGCATTCGGGATTGCGTGCCTCGGCTCAAATATGTGCCCGGGACCCAGGGAGCCCCGGACTGAAATGTGACTTGATATGTATTGTTGCCATGTGCCGGGCACGGAGGCCTGGGTAAGGACATGGACCGCGTCGGGACGACTTCCCCGGACCCGCCCTTGCCGAGGCGATGCTGTCCGGATACTCGCGCCCTATGTTGGTCATTCCGGGTGCCACGTTCCTAGGCGCGCACTCGCCTTGGCGATGCCGCCCCGGGTCGGGCTCCTCAGAGTCGTGCCCGGGGTAGTCCCAGGCCATATGTTTTGCTGGGCGAGGGGCGCTCTTCGGCGAGCGCCACACTCGCTGCTCGCGGGATATTATTGGTGCGTGCCCAACCATCAACCTGCGGGTCGTGACCTGAGGCCATGGCGCGAGGAGCGGGCACGAGTCCCGCTACCGAGGGCAGCGAGGACGCTATCTGGCTCTGGCTTGCCAGGGACCGTTCTCGGGCTCAGCTTCCCTTGCGAGGGTGCGAGCTCCTGACACCGGGAGAAGATTCTCAACCGGGAGCGGCCTGCCCGGACTCGTGCTCAACTGAGCGGCGTGGTCCGGACTATCACACCGGGACCTGGAGGCCCCGGACTGTGTCGGGACGAACCGCCCGGACTTGCCATCGCGTCCGATGGAGTCCGGGTAGTCGCACCCTAAGTGTGTCCGGGACCCGGAGGCCCCGGACTGAGTCGGGACGATCCGCCCGGACTCGCCATCGCGTCCGATGGAGTCCGGGCAGTCGCTCCCTATGTGTACCCGGGACCCGGAGGGCCCCTGACTGGAATATGATTTGATATGTATTGTCAACATGTGCCCAGGAGGCAAGGCCTCCGACCGGGGCTAAGTATGCACCCGGGAGCTAAGCTCCGACCGGGGCCAAGTATGCACCCAGGAGCTAAGCTTCGACCAGGGTAGATAGCACGCCCGGGAGCCAAGGGCTCAGATCGGGAGGAAGTATGCGCGCCCGGGAGCCAGGCTCCGACCGGGCTCGGCCTACTGCCGCTCCTCGAGGCGTTCGGCCAAGCGCTGGACGGCGCGGCACTCCGTAAGGTCGTGCCGGTCCGTCTGGTGGAAGGCGCACCATCCCCGGGCCATTGCCGGCGGCGGCGGCGCACGTGCGGCCCTTTGCCGCTTACCACCGCCGTCGTCGTCCTCGTGGGCGATGTCGCCCCGGGGGCTGCCCGCAGCAGCCAAGGCGGAGCTCTCGGCGGCCGCCTTGGCCTTCCGGCGCTTCCTCCTGTTCCGGCGCGAGGCGGAGCGCGAGGACTCGCCGGTTCCTGCATGATTGCCGGTGGTGATCAGACGATGGGCCTTACCTACGAGGTTGGCGACTTCGCCGAGCCACCGCCTTTCCCGGCCGCTGCCCCTGGTGGAAGCCGGGGGGTGGCGCAGGAGAGCCTTCGCCGCCAGGAGAGCTTCCTGCGGCGTCGCCGGCTGGATGTCTTGATGGTGGCGCGCCGTGGAGCGGTGCGCCTGTTTGCGCCTCACGAATGAGGCCGTGGCGGACCCAGCCGGGCACTTACCGGCTCCCTCCGCGGAGGGAGGTGCCGAGGCCGCTCGGCCAGGCCGCCACTGGGTGAAGTCGGCCCGTGCGGCGCGCACCGCGCGCCCCCAGGAGGACGTGGGGGAACGCGGTGAGCTAGCCAGAGGGCTAGCATTGTTCGGCGGGGTGAAGCCGCCGGACTCGTCGTCGGAACCCCGCTGATGATGATGGCCGGTCGCCATGGAGCGCGCCGGTGCTGCCGGCGTACCACCTGAAAAGGAAACTCCCCCTACCTGGCGCGCCAGCTGTCAGAGGATGAAACCTCGACGGCGGGAAGTCAGGGGACCCCCCTTTGAGATTCGGCCAGGGGAGTAGTTCTCAGGCGAAGCCGGCATCTGGGTGCAGAAGAAAGATACGCGGAGAAGACGTTGAACAGCACGCACAAGGAGACACGGGGATTTATACAGGTTCGGGCCGCCGGAGCGTAACACCCTACTCCTGTGTGTATGCTATGAGGTGGATGAATGTGGTATGGTGGTTACAAAGAGAACTCCGGGAGCTCGGAGGTGCTTAGGCCGCTCTAGCAGCGGCCGGACTTAAGGAAGAAGGAGATCTCTGTGTTGTCTAAGACTGGAGCCTTGCTGCCTGCGTTCGTCTACGGCATGGATCCTCCTTTATAGGCGAGGGGAGTCCACAGTGCCGGTATGCGGAAGGAGATATTTTCCGGTGAGGTCTCCTGTGCACCCCTCCGCCTGCGACGCCCATGCCGGAGTTGGAGGAACGTCCCGTCGCTCACCTCCCCGCCTGCTGTGCCCACGCCGGAGCTGGTATGCTGCGGGCGGTAGAGTCGTGGGGATGTGATGGAGCGGGGAGACGTGATGGCGCACGCCTCCAAGTCAAGGGCCTCTGACTCTTCTTGACTTTAGCGCACACTCTTCCCTCAGAAGTCAAAAGGTTTCTGACAGCTGTCGGGTGTCCACGGGGGGCCATTGGGAGACGCCCACACGTGGCAGAGTAGTTGGTCCAAAGCCTGCCGGGGACCGACATGTGGGCCCCGGGCAGGCAGTGAATAGTGCCCGGAGGCAAGGCTCGGGCCCGAGGCCAAAGAGGACCCGGGCCGAGCTGATATATATGATGCCCCGGGGCGTGCCCGGGCCGTCGCGGTCGCGCCCCAGGCACGAGCCCGGGCCGTCGGCGGCCGAAGGGCGGTTGCGCCCCGGGCACGAGCCCGGGGCCGGTGGAAGGGTGCCCCCCGGGGATCTGCCGTGGCCGAAGACCCACGCGTCCCCAGGGCATGTGGGACCCCCTGTCCTACTTCGCCGACACTCGTCTACCAATCAGCGTTGTTCATCTTTCTCGCGTTCACGGCGCCGTGCATTGATGTCTCACCAAAGATCACGTCGTAGTCGGCCTCGGAGATCCTGGTTGTCCCGACGGTCGTTTTGATGTCGATGCCACTGGTCATTGTTGGGGTTGCCGAGTGACATGTGGCGTGACTCCGTGTGCGGCCGACTAGAGCGGGCCACCCGGCGTCGCATTGAGGCAGATGAGATCGCCGTTGGAGAAGCCGACCGGTTGGTCGGTATAAGTGTATCGCTCGACTGTTGTTGCTGCTGACATGCAGCAGCGGTAATCATGGTTTTTATCCTTGCTATCGTCGGGGTGGCCTGGTGATTAGGCCCGAACTGGAGTGTATTCAGTAGAGTTGCAACGGCCACGACGTTCTGCTGAGGAGTCACGAAAACGTCGTGGTCACCGATTCGAGTTTGGAGGATTTGTTGCTGAGCAGTCCGCCCAGCCCTACGCAGGTTGTCGTTGCGGGTGTGCAGGCGTCTTGCTTCCTCCTCTTGTTGTTCTCGCAGTTGTCGGGTCTCCTCCTCTTGCTGCTCGTGTAGTTGAGGCGCTTCCTAAGTGGGAGCTGAACCCTTGGATACCATGAAGACTTCACGTGGTGGGGAAAAGCTTGCCGAAGTGTTGTCTGACTAAGAGTCGGAGTCGAAATGGTTGAGGGGTGTGATGATGAACCCAACCTCCCTGGACCCGATCTCAAGCGGTTCTAGGTTATATCCGAGTTGAATTCCAGAGGATTGAGTCTGCCGCATCAGATTGGAATCGAAGATTGTTGCGCCGTTGTCGAGTCCGAGTGGGAAATTATGATCTCCTCCTCTCTTAGCCTGATCTCGGCCAGCTCAAGACCGAGTCTGAGTCGAACACCGAAAGAAAGAGTTGTTCCTAGACTCGGGCATATTGGAGATCGCCGCAGCATGTTGCCGAAGATTGCTGCAGCGTTGAGTAGGCCAACCGGCGCGGAGTCAACTTGGTCCCTGGCCGATCGAATCGGATCCGAGTCGGATAGGGTAAGGTTGCCGAATTTGTCAGCGACGAAGTCGAGGCTCCCGAAGCTGATTGTTTGTCCGGGGAAGAAGTTGATGCCATCGACTCCCCTGATTGGATCCATCAGGATTGATGAAGATGATCTTGACGAAGCCCCTACCTGGTGCGCCAACTGTCAATGTTTTACACCGGCAATAAATATATAGAGTTATTCGTGAGACCGAAACTTGATGGATTGCAAAGGAACACGAAAGGTTTATACTGGTTCAAGCCCTCGAGATGAGGTAATACCCTACGTCCAGTTGTGGTGTATTTCCTTTGAGGATGTATGATCGCAATCTTGGTGATCTTGCGATGTCTGCTCTCAAGGGGCACCCTGCCTCCCCTTATATACTAGGGGACAGGGTTACAAAGTAGGAGCCCCAGTCGGACTATGACCAAGGGATCTCCTTCTAAGAATACAACGTGCCCGACTAGGACTGTATTTTCTCTATTGTACAAGGTTAAGTCTGCCAAGTCCCATTATATCCCAAATTACAAGATTAGACCCATCCTATGTCCGAGTGGCCCAATAGTTTCTCATGAGGTACCCCAGGCCCATGGCACCGACGCCCATCCTCTGTCCGAGTGGCCCAAATGCTTCTCATGAGGAACCTGGGGCCCATGATCTCCACATGTTACTATCTCATTATTGTCGACAACTACTCACAGTACTTTTGGACTTTTCCTCTTCGCCAGAAATCTGTTGTGTTCTCCATTTTCCAAACATTTGTTCCCTATGTCCACACACAGTTTCAGCTTCCTCTCGAATGTTTCCAAACCAATAATGGACGCGAGTTCCTTAACTCCGCCGTCCTCTCTTTTTTTAACTCTCATGGTATTCTTTTGCGCACCTCCTGTCCATATACCCTCCCAACAAAATGGCAAGGCCAAACGTTCTATTCACACCACAAATGATGTCATTCGCTGCTTCCTTCTCCAAGCATCACG
The DNA here is from genome assembly GCA_003991445.1 of Oryza meyeriana var. granulata. Taxonomy (NCBI): domain Eukaryota; kingdom Viridiplantae; phylum Streptophyta; class Magnoliopsida; order Poales; family Poaceae; genus Oryza; species Oryza meyeriana. The sequence continues at coordinate 9,960 of RYFJ01003326.1, read as the reverse complement.
GCACTATCCCACCTCCCAAAAGGGCTACCACTATCTACATCGCACCACTAACCGTGTCATCACATCACGGCATGTTGTTTTTGACGAGATGGTGTTTCCTTTTTCTACAGATACCTCGGCGACGGCCTCCTATGACCTGGACTTCCTACTTGACGACCTTGGCGACTATCAGCTTGTTGTGCCGTCCACGCATGGCACAGCCGCATGTGCTCCCCCAACGCCCCTGCACAGCCCTGACACGACCTTACCCTCTCCTGGGCCAACCATGCATGGCTCAGCCGCGTCTTCACCCACCTCGGCCCTGCACAGCCCTATTCTGCGCGGCTCGGTCGCCTCTCCTGCTGGGCCGACTAGGGCGTCTTCGCATGGGCCGGCCACAGGTGGCTTGGTCGCATCGTCGCCCACGTCATCCCCAAGGCCGACCACACTGCCTCCTCCACCTGGGCTAGCTTCCCCTGCAACTGGGCAGGCCAACGCCCTATCTTCACTTGGGCCGACTTCGACCTCGCCTAGGCCCGGCCAAACTACAGCTCCGCCGCCACAACAGCCTATGCAGCCAGCCGCACGGCCAGCGCCTGGGCCCCATCACATTGTGACGCGTGCCAAGGCTGGTATTGTGCAACCCATTAAATGCCTTAACTTGTCTACGCCGTGTTGCTTAGCTGCTTTGCCCATTCCGAAGACATACCGCATGGCCCTCCAAGACCCCGTGTGCTCCAGGCCATGCGCGACAAATATGAGGCACTTGCCCACAACAAAACATGGGCACTTGTTCCTTGTCTTCCCGGCGCAAACATCGTCTCCGACAAGTGGGTCTACAATCACAAGTTCCATGCCAATGGTACGTTGGCCCGTCACAAGGCGTGTTGGGTCGTTTGCGGGTACTCCCAGCAACCCGGCATCGACTATGACGAGACCTTCAGCCCCGTCGTCAAGCCTTCCACCATCCGGGTCGTCCTTACCATTGCAGCTAGCAAGTCTTGACCGATTCACCAACTCGACGTCAAGAACACCTTCCTCCATGGTACCCTTGATGAGACGGTTGCTTCATCGACCCGACTACCCCGACTACGTCTGCCACCTCAACAAGTCCCTCTACGGCCTCAAGCAGGCTCCTCGCACGTGGTATCATTGCTTCCTCGCCTACGCCCACTCCATTGGGTTCACTCCCTCTATCTCCGACACGTCGCTGTTCGTCTACCGCAATGGAGTCGAGATCGCCTACCTGCTACTTTACATCGATGACATCATCCTAACAGCCTCCTCCTCCCGTCTTCTCCAACATCTTTCTGGGCGTCTTCATGCTGAGTTCGCGATGACTGACTTGGGTGACCTCCATTACTTCCTTGGCATCTCTGTCAAGCGCACCACGGCCGGCCTTCATCTCTCGCAATGCCAGTACGCTGTTGACATCCTTCAGCACGCCGGCATGTTTGAATGCCATCCCATGGCCACGCCCATTGACACCAAGTCCAAGCTCTCTGCGACAGATGGTGCTCCCCTCCCCACCACGGAAGCTACCGAGTACCGCAGCCTCGCCGGGGCACTCCAGTCTCTCACTCCCACCAGGCCGGACCTCTCCTACACCGTCCAACAGGTGTGCCTTCATATGCACGCACCACGGGATGTTCACATGGCCTTGATCAAGGCATTCTTCGCTACATCAAGGGTTGTCTAGACCATGGTTTGTTCCTCCATGCCTCGTCACCCACTTCACTCATGGCCTACACCAATGCGGATTGGGCCAGTTGTCCAGACACTAGGCGATCCAAATTTGGCTACTGTGTCTTCTTTGGCAACAACCTCATTTCCTAGTCCGCCAAGCGGCAGGCCACCGTCTCTCGCTCCAGTGTTGAGGCAGAATATCGAGCTGTCGCCCATGCCGTCGCCAAGACATGTTGGCTCCGTCAACTCCTTGGCGAACTCCACGCCCCTCTCTCCTCTGCGACGGTGTGGTTTTGTGACAACATCAGTGCCATCTACCTATCGGCCAATCCCGTTCAGCACAAGCGCACCAAGCATATTGAGATCGACATCCACTTTGTCCATGAAAAGGTGGCTCTCGGCCAAGTTCACGTACTGTACGTACTAGTTTGCCGACATCATGACCAAGGGGTTGCCTGTTCAGCTCTTTGAGGATTTTCGGTCCAGTCTTTGCGTATGGGAGCCTCCCGTTGCGACTGCGGTGGGATGTCAAAGATAGCATGTAATCATCTATATTTGGCATTGTTTCTTCTCTATTTGGAGTGTAAGGATTGTATAGAAACTCCCTAATCTCCTACCATTCTTTTGTAAACCTTCCTCGGTTGATTCCTAAGCCAAGCTATTTAATTGAAATCGGCCCGCATCAATTGTTCATGAGCTGAGCCAAATCCCTGTTCTTCCTCTGTTAGTTTGCACAGACTTCTGACGGCGTTTCCTTTTGAAATCCAAGTTCCTAACGAACAGAGGAGCATACACCTTGGATTCAGAACTCCTTAATTCTGCCTTGTATTTATATTCAAACTCACCGTGGGAAACAGAGCCAACCTGAAGATGAAACTTAACTTTCCCTCTGTATTAAGTATAACTGTATTATTCACCAACATGTTACGATGAAATCAGAGCTACTATGATTTTTTCTGAGAGATTAATAGAGGACAGGTAGTACAAGTGCACAACCGGTTTCAGTGTAAAAAAGCAATTAAGGAAGATGATCAAGCTCGTCGGCGATCGACGGGATGGAACGATGGATGAAATCAGGAGCGTGGCGGCTTCTCGAGCAGGGCGGAGAGGTAGACCTCGTCCCTGGACTTGAAGGAGACGACCCAGCGGTGCTTCTTGTAGCGGAACTGGAGGAACATGTACATGTAGTCGTCGATGGTCCTTGCGGGCGCAGGCGAACTTGTCCACCCAGAGGAGGCCGCCGGGCCGGAGCACGCGGTCCCAATCGAAGAGCACGAAGTCCAGCATCTGCAGGTCTACCCACCGCGTCGACACCCCCACCGTGTGCACCATGTCCATGCTGTTGTCGAACAGCGGCAGCCTCTGTCCCAGCGTCGCGTACAGCGCCACCAGCCCGCGCAGCGCCACCGTCTCCGCGAACGGCGCCCCCACGTTCACCGCCGTCGTCACCATCGTCACCCCGCGCTCCCGCATCCGCGCCGCGAAGCTGCCCGTCCCCACCGTCACGTCCAGCCCCACCCGCACCTCCCCCGGCTTCACCGCCAGCACCTCGTCGATGCGGAAGTCAGCCAGGGACGTGTTCGTGTTGCCGCCGTTGCCCATCCACCGCTGCTTCTCCCTGTCCATGTCGAAGCACCCGACGCACCGGTCGTAGCCGCGCCGCGGGTTGCGGGCGACAGCACCGGTAGCCGCGCAGTGGTAGCGGCTCCACCGGACGTTGCTGTCGCCGGGAGCGTCCACAGCGACTCGTGATGGGAGCGGCCGCTGAACAGCTTGGAGGCGCGGCGAGGCAGCGCCGCCGGGGGAGCGGGTCGCAGCCGCCGAGCATGAGGCGCTGGCCGAGGTCCCAGTCGTCGGGGCACAGGGCGCCCACGTCGTAGCTCATGTACTCGTCCAGCTCCCGCCGCATCAGCACGCACGCGTGCCCGATGGTGCCGTACGTCCGGTTCACGCCGTACGCGCCCGGCCGGCCCTCGCGGTTGCGCTTGCCCGTCACGTACTTGCGCGTCTCCTCGGCGCCGAAGAAGTTGACGAGCGGGTCCACGGCCGGGGCATCACCGTCTCGCTGCCTTCGGGGTCGGCGGGGGGGATGCGGATGAGACGGAGCGCGATGTGCGCGCCGTACAGCGGGTGGATCACCTCGTCCTCCAGGAATCGCTCGAACTCCGGCATGGTCATGTTCTCCTGCTGCAGCTGCGCCGCCTTGCCCTTCCTCTTCTTGGTCTTCTTCCCGATCTTGAGCGCCGTGGCCTCCAGCTTGTCCTGCAGCTCGGCAAGCTGGACGAGCACCTCGTCGACGCGGTCCGCCAGCGCGCGGATGTCGAAGCCGGCGTACCCGCCGGCGGCGGTGTGGAACCTGGCGCAGTGGGCGGGGTCGTCGAGCCCGCCGGGGAGGAGGGAGTCGGTGGTGTAGAAGCGGTGGAGGCTGGCCATGCTGATGCAGATCACGAGCACGCCCATCACCAGCTGCATCGCCACCACCAGCCGCGTGAAGCGGCAACGCGCGAAGCAGAACCCCTCCATTGATCGATTTGCAAGGCGATGATCAACGCAGAAGCACCACTAGCTTTTCTTTGTTACTTGGAATTGGTTTTTTAGCCATGGATGATGGATCAGATGGAGAGTGCTTCGGGCACTCAGCGCTTGCAGTGGCTCGAATCTCTGTGCCTGCGCATGCATTTCTCTCCACGCTATGCCGTTGAAATGGAGAAAGATTGAACTACATGAACAAGTCTGAGCTGTGAGGAGTGTTGACGAGCAAAAAGCGAACGAGTTTGTTTGCAGTCTACTCTTGAGTCTCATGGAAGCTAGCGAACTACTCCACCAAGTAGTCGGTTGCCTTGAAACTAGGGCGTTAGATTTGGCATCCAACGGCACTCTGCAAAAACCAAAAAAGAAGGTAACCATGGACCAAAAAAAACGAATTTTTTTATTTTTATATTTTTTTAAAAAATATTTACAATATTACATTTTCATTTCAAAAATTTACAGAAATATACTCCTAACGCCCTTTGGGAGGGTATTTTTTAAGAAATTGCCCTCCCAAAGGGCGATTTAATGACGTGGCCGTTAGCACTTTTGCAGCGCGGCCCCCTGGCCGGCCTCCTAGAGAGCGGTTTTTGGACGCCGCCTGCAAATTGGTCCATTTTATCAAAAAAAATCGTCCTCTCAAAGGGCGATTTTTTACTGGCTCACTATAAAACCCCCTCTGAGCCTCCAAAAAATTTATAAAATTTATAAATATAACAGAAAAAAAAGAAGAAAGAGCTAAGAGTGAAGGCGAACGAAAGCGGCGAAGCCCAGCCAGTTTACGGATTCATCTACAGGTAATATTTTATAACTCTTTGTAATTTCTATTTCTATTCATCAAATGATATAGTATGTGTAGTATTGTATTACTTATTTCACAGCTAAGTAAATGTTAGGTTTGGTCCATAAGGTGTAAATCTATTGAAGTTAAGTATAACGGCTAAGGACATTGATAGAGTGCATAAGAGAAGTTATGTTTTTTTACTAGATAAGTAGCACTAGTTGGAGAAACGCTAGGGAGATGGAAATAAGAACGATGACATTTAATTTTTGTATCACATGTAGTATACCGTAGGTATGTAGTTGTATAAGGTATTTTTGGCATAGCGAGCTATAACTTGCGTTTATTTGGTTATAATGTAGGTTGCTATAGATGCATTCGGTATGTCCAGTTATCTACGACCTCCGATTGACGTGCCTCCGCCGATGTGTTGGTGTGGAGATAATTGCAAAGTCACAATAAGTGAGAAGGATTACACATACCGGCAAAAGTATTGGATGTGTGCTAATTATGCGTACTCCTCGGAAAAGCCGAAGCCACAAAGGAAGAAGGGGAAGGCGAAGAAGCCAGTGGAGGTAATACGAATTATCTTGTAGTACGAAATATTTGAATCTTTGAGCTCACAAATTTGTATATGTCAAGGCACCGAAGCTCTCCACCTCTGTGCGACTTTGTGCAGTGGATAGATACGGAGATCCGTCCACAGGATGCAAAGTTTCTTCGCAGTTTAAAATATTGGAACTGGGAGCGGTGCCAACGTTGTTGGGCGGCGCAAGAAGAGTGGGAGCTGACGCAGAAGAGGAAGAGGAGAAGGAGTGGCAGGAGAAGAAGCCCGTGACGGCCAGAAGAGGGAGAGAAGTGGAGACGGGCACTGCGTGCAAAGGAAGCTGGGCCAGAGGGCGAGAAAAGGAAGTACCCACGTGTACACAGTAGTTGCATGTCTAGTCGGATATCGTTTGAAATACCCTAAGGCATGTAATAATGATAACTAGAAACGTTTCATGTGCCGTTTGTACTCGTTGGATGGATAATTTCAGTATGTTCGTAAGCAATTAACGTGTGCTCGTGTCACTGCTCAGAATCTACTTTTCGCCGTGAGGTTTGAAACTCGAAAATTAATGTTTTTGATTAGTTTTGTCGCAAATGTAGATCGTAAGGAGTACATCGTTTAATCGACGAGCGTAAACAAAGTAAAGGGGTTAAGCATCTAGGCCCCATTGTTGATTTTGGTAATTAATGATAGGCGGTAATTGTGGAATAACCATTGTGTTTTAGTATATGCAAAAAAAAGTTAGGTCCACATGCCAAAGAGGATGACCACCAATTAAATTCGATGGCGCAAAGCTATGGAGTTGTGACGGGGGTGCCGGTCGGACCACGCATACCTGGCCGGTCGGACTAGCTCGATCCAGTATCGACAGTGGAGTTGTAGTGGCGGTCGGACCGCCTCCCCACCCGGTCGGTGACTGATCGATCCAGTACCGATAGGGAGTTCTAGTAGGGCGGCGTCGGACCGTCTCCCCCCCACCCGGTCGGACTGGCCGCGTCTAGTACCGACAGTGCAAATAGATAGGACGTGCCGGTCAGACCGGCTGGTATTTTTTGAGCTATTGAATTTGACCCGGTATAGACCGATCCTTTGCCTACGGTCGACCGAAAATGACTTGAGTTGAGGATTTCGCCCCAACAGGTTAGTTTTGCGCTTGTTATCAATTACCAAAATCAACAATGGGCATAGATGCTTCAACCTCTCCCTTTTTGGTAATTAATGAGAAACATCACATATAAAGCGAAATTATAAATGAAGTCAATACACGAAGCAAATCATACCAATAGACTCCCCCTAAACATGTGCATGACAATCACAAGAGCCACAACGGCGACGAGAGGAGTTTGCAATATTGATTGCATGATCCATCAATTTAAAATAATAGAGCGTGATAAACAACAACCTTTTAAACTCGAAAGAGATATATTTTATGAAAGAAATAGTATAGTCAAACGAGATAAATTTCGAGTAGCAATAAACTTCCAAAGGAGACCAAATGAGAGTTAAACTATCCTATTTCAAGAAAGTCTGACAAATAACAAAAAGGGTCTTCAATCTTCATTACATGAGGAAGGCGAATTGCGACGACGATGTAACAACCGGACGGGAGGTCTCTACAATCCTCATACGTCGTTCGAAACCATCCATGTGACCTGTCAACAATCAATGGAATTTTGCACAGTTCAGAACATTACTAGATAATCTGCCTCTCACTTGTGAGTCATCTCCTCACAATCTGTGATTCATACGAGTGAAGCTGTCAGTTAGGGCATTGAAGCTCTCCATAACCGATTAAAATACTCTACATGGCGCATCCCAAAATATGCATATTGAGAGAGAAGAACAACCCAAAGTCCTGTGGAAGCGCGGAGGAAGAAAAAGTATGACATGAAAAGAAGGCCCTTGAGGTATGGAGCGGAACGAGAAGATTGACCGCTCTCAAAGACCACCCGGAGGAGCATTTGGTGGAAGCCGGGCCTATACTCCTTATGCGAGATGTTCTATTGCCTATTCTTCCACACTTTGCAAAGATAAAGCTTTCATTTATGAATGGAGCATAAATTATACCTTGTCCAAGGGTGTTCTTTGACGATGTGCCATCTCTCTAGGAATAAGGTCGGCAACATCAAACCGAGTTCCACTTATGAATCTCTATCACATGCCATGTATACCACAAATGGCATCCCTTGTTGCCACACCTTGGACAATAAAAAGCTCTGACAAATCCGGTTGATTACACTTGGCACAGTTTTTTAATCCAGTGACTGTTCCAAATGTGCACATGAAAACACTTTGTGTTCGTAGAATTGAGCTTTTCTTGAATAACATTGGAGAGTATTGTAAATCGGAGTAAGCCATCACCCCTCAAATATCTCAGCTCTCAACACTTCTTGCAACTCTGGCTTAGTTGCCACACACCCAAGCTCTTCCACTAATCCACATTTTATCTAGAGTGAAATCTTCATTTCTTTATCCAAATAAAGTGAGATTAGAACTAATGGATAAGAGCGGGATCATAATCCTGATGGATAGTAACAGACTGTGCAGTTCCCACTTCTCGAAAAGATTGTACAACCCTTAAACTGCGAGGTCTTGGTTTACTCTTTCCACACAAATGTACTTATGATCTGCAAAGGGCTTGGTGGAAGTGTAGACCTTCTCAAAATACTTCCTTCTGAAAGTTTTGTTGGAACCTTTATCGTTCAAGTCGTTAGTCTGTTGAATTGATCATATCCCTAAGAAGCATGTACTCCGTAGTTGTTCAACTCGCACTCGGAAGTTGATAGTTGGATTCCACTTGAGAAGGCATTGAAATAATAGACTGAAAGATGGTGGAGCAGTGGGTCACCTCGAGGATAAATAGACTATTCGTCATCATCATCCTCATCCTCATCTATTTGATGGTCTTCTTCCTCTTCCTCTTCCTGCTTCCAATCACATAATCCTCATCCTCCATCTCTTCTCTCTTGATGAATGATGGGATCATGACGCTTCTTGAGCATCTTTCCCAATTTTCTGCCAAGGGAGTTTGACTGAGAGAAAGAGACAAAGAAAATTCCCTGCCTTGTGAGGCATCATTTCCGATCAACCGAGGATTAGGTAATCAAAAGAAAAAAATTTGATAATTGAAACTTGTTGTCAAGTCCAAGGCGGTCAGACCGGCCCTACTTTGGCAGTCGACGTGCAGCATCAGGCCGCATCCAATAACCGCCACTGTACCTCTTAGATTCAAGTTTGCACGCTCCATTCATCAAAAATTTTTCACATACACAGAGATTGCCTAACTATTGGCACAAGACTAGAGAGAATAGAAGCTGAACAAGATAGCATTGTGCAGAAACTATAGAGAGTGAATAATTGAAAAACAAACGAACCCTAACCCTGATCAGCAAGAACATCAGAGAGTATGGCCTGAACGGATGCTGAGTTCATGTACCAGTATGCAAGGGAGTCTGCCCGAATTACCACTAGATTGCCGGAAGAAATCGACTTGATTGCACCAAGAACTCCCCTCTAGGAGATTGCAAATCGACAGACACTCCTTTGCTAGTCCATACATGTTCAAAAAATACAATCAAAATACAAATCCAAACCGTGTAATATAGAGAAGGAACGCAAAGATCACTTAACGGTCCAAACGAGGAAAAATCCCGGTCCCAACTATGATAATGATTTACATTGAAGGAGAATGAGGACTGGACTGTAGTTAATTTCGTGAAAGCACAATAATATCTTTTAAGGTAAGTCTAAAGGTGAATTGCGAGATAAGATGGTAAAGATTTAACTTAAAACATAAATTGAAATTAGTAATCAAGGCTAGCATTTCTATCTGGAATTTAATCATTTTTTCTAAAACTCTCATATCAACTGCTATAATGATGTAGAGTATATGAGAGTTAGCAATGGTAAAACAATATAATTCTTAGTCTTCCAAAAACAATAGTTTTTGAATTTTTAAGTGTCTAGAGTAGCAAATTATTTTATTACGATATTAGATTTCTTCTTCAAGTTATATCTGTAAATCATGTATATATAGCACAGTATAACATTTATTAACAGTAGTATCTCATACTTAAATACATAAAGTTTGTGACTATTTTGAAACTATCTAGATACTAGCCTTAATTAACACCTCTTAGCACTTTCATCTATTATTGCACCATCTCCTTTAAAGGTTGTATTACACTATGAGAGTGCAACACTCCCTATTTCAAAAAAATAACAAGCAAATTATTTAATAGTTGAGATTAACCATAAGAAACAAATCATTAAGAAAATCTATCAATATAACTAGTAGGATCCAAATGCAAAAGTACCATTACATAGAATCTATGACATTTGTCCGATCGTTTTACTACCAATAAAATATTCATTTTCTGTCGGCAACTTTAGAACTCTAATAGGGCTACTCGGAAGGGAGACTCAATGGTATGCA